>JAIPMN010182447.1:0-20045 GCA_020650975.1 Apostichopus californicus
ATAAATAGATGGATGGATGGAAGGATGGATGCATGGATGGATGGATAAATAGGTACAAATATATAATATATTTAATAATATAAATCATACATATTAACATATATACATATATTTCAAATATATGGAAATAATATCCATCAAATTATGTGTTTATCCAGAATTCACAAATGATTGGTTAGCATAATAAGTAAGGCAAAATATGTCACCTAAACAGAACTAGCATTGTTCGACACAGGTAGCAAAAACCAGTAGAATGACGACCTTCCTTACTGGTTTCGAACCTCTGAACACACAATCAGTGTCACTGACCTACTTGGTTAAGGTGGTCCGCGTATAGAGCGGGGTATCTATCTATATCTCTATACTGTGTCACTGATTTCAATACACATTAAATACCGAGAAGGGAAATATCGAAGTCTTCAATTTGTCTGATAAAAGTGATGTATATTAATTGTGTATACGACACTTACACAATGGAGATCCCTACACCTAGTTCTTTTGTATCACCACGAATCCCCTTACCAGTTACTTTTTTTAAATACTATTTTGTCATATGGTCATGATCATATGGTTACATCTCGATGTAATCGGGGATTGTGGTTAAAAGGGTTTCAAGCTGTTTTGTTTCCGTGTCCAGGCTCTGATTTGGTTGCCTTTTCTTACACAAAAGTGTTAAAATACCGTGGCCCTTGTTAGGTTAGTATGTACGTAATGCTTTCACTTTTATATTAAAGAATGAACGATCATAACGTTTACAAAAAATTGTGTCCTGGATTTATAAGTGAACTGTAATATAAAGTTGATTAAATATTGTATTGAATGACATTAAGCTTTCTTCTTGCCATTGAAATTGAAGTGCCTTACAAATGTACTGACAAAAGCCGTTCGTAAGTTATGCAGTGCTGACAACTTTAAGGGATTCCATAAGACCTATACATGATTTGAATAGATATGAAAGCAAAGATGTACTAAATACCTTTGCCAGCAGATGATAGATGCTCTTCTTTGTTATTTTCTCTGGCCAGAAATCATATACTTTGCAATTTCCAGTTTCGGTTAAAGGTATTTTCCCAGACGTTAAGTCAGGATATTGAAACTGTTACATTAAAAAGAAAGTGAAAATGTTTGAATTTAGTTACTGTAATTACTTCCTGATTGAAAGCGGGACTCACACTTCGAAGAAAAGTGGAACATTGGGCATTGAAAAAGCAACCGGGGAAATCCCATCAAATCTGTCAGGGCGAAACAAGTCATCCATGTATTCTGTAGCACTATTTTGTTTATGTTGGAATGTTTTGCAACGACTTTTAAATGACTGTTTCAACTAATTTGTGACATGGGTTGTTGTCTCTGGTCTTAAAGTTTTTTTAATTCATTTTTATAAACTGAAGTAACATGTAATGTCTTCAGTATCTTATCTTTTTTTTTATTGGTCGAGTATGTGGCCACCCACCATATTATGGAAAACTACACTCAACATATAAGTCTCAGTTTGTCTTGCAAATCAAACTCCGTATATCTCAATGCAATGCAAAACCGTATAAAAACTATTTTTCATAACAGTTTTGTAATATCAGTACACGTTATTTTGAAATTGCTTGACAATGCCAAAAGAGACAAAGTTGCATATTGGAATAGGCTGCCACGCAGTATGAGTATTCCGTTCAATATAGGTGTTGTGATGATGTTGTGTGTATTTAATGTAGCATAGTAAAATGTGATAATCTTCGTTTGTGATTAACAAGGTTAAAACTAGATATATTAAACCACTTACGTTTTTTTTCTGTTAAAAAGGCCAAAGCATATGCTACTTCTGAGGCTCGCTTAGTCAAATATTTCACATCAAGAACAGACCAAGTCTAATTATATTCAGTAACTCGAGAAATCCCAGCTTGTTGACTATTACGAAGCAAATAGTCTCTAAGAGTGCCATTCAGGCAGAATGCTTGATATATGTAATGTGGAACTGCGGATAAAAATCAGCAACATAGGTTACATATACATTGTCTTGAAAACGCGAACTTGAAAATGGTTTTCTACTTGCAGAATAGAGATATCTTTAGACCGTAATATGAAGAATTAAACAAATTACAACTCAACTAGGATTAAAGTTATTTAACCATAAGTTTTCTGTATGAGGCAATATTTTGTTCTTTTAAAGAATGTCAATGGCTCGTAAGGAAACGAAGTAATTCGTTAATCACTATCATATGTTTAAACCTAAAGATTTTATTCCTTTCAAAATATAAGTCATCAACACACATATAATACATGTAAGAGCTAATTTTACTCATGACACAGTAAATGAATAAGATACACGTTTACAGCTCAGTAAGGTCAAAGTATTAGTAGTACTCTGACGAGTTAGCAAGTATCACCTAAGTGACAGTCATTATTGTCACTTTCAATGTTGACTGTGGAATACTTAGCGACGTAAGCTAAGGTCAGGGTATCAATTGACAAGAGCAGACCATATGTGAATATATGGTCAACTGACATCATTTATACCAACTAGGAAGTCCACATATTCATTTCAATTTCGTTGTAAACTACTCAATCTCGAAATGGAACACTATTGTCCATATTCTCTTTGAAGAGTCCAGTAGGCCAGACACGATTGTTATTCCGGCATCGTGATGTACTATAACAAGTTGAACTCTGATGGTGATGTTTCAACAACAGGTTATTTCGTATGTAAAATTCTTTTCCAGTAAATATTCTTCAATGTGTTCGTCATCAACATAATATAAACCTTAGTGACCGTAATTATTGCTTTTCATCTTTAACTCGAAGAACCCAGAAAGTGACTGACGATGTTAACTTATAAAGTGGTGAAATCTTACCAATTGACAAATACAGAGGCAATATGATATTCAAATAAAGGATGTTTTTCCATATACCCTGTATGCACAGTTACCCTAAAACAGTTTTTAAGTAAACGTGCACAACAATATACAGGATTATACTCCAGAACGCACTTGATAAAAAAGTCTTGTAGATAGATAAATCTAGTCCAGTAGCTTCAAATTATTACAAGTCATGTTATTTCTATAATTGATTTCAACACGTACTTTCAATAACTGCAATATGTAACGTGGTTACCAAATGCACATGGTCGCTCAGCAGTGTCAAACTGTGCGCTAAGTCTCTGAAAGTGTAAAGATCTTGTACTTGTGCAGCATCTGTAGGACGGGAGAGAGAGATGAAGTAATATACGAGAAATGTTTATTGGTAATATTGTATTATTTTGTTATATGTACTGACATTATTCATACTTATTGTTGTAGAGCATGAGTTTCAATTGGAAGGCTAAACATATGTGTAGAGAAGGGCAGGGGACAGGGCCATCCACCCCTTCCAGCGAGTGGGACATATTGTCGTCTAAGGAATTTGAGGGAATCGATTAAATGAGCAGTAACTGTTGTGATTTTGGCTGATTTTCAAAGTCTGTCGGAGTCAAACATGTCTTAACTTATACCACTGCTAAGAAATATGCGGATTGTTAAATAAAATTAGGTAAGTGGATAGACGTAGGAAGCGGGACGAGGAGGTGTCTTTATTATCATTTTCCGTGCCTAAGATGTAATGAAGAGTGTCCCTCTACACTCGTTATTGGTTGACAGCTGTCTAGACGTTTAGTCCCTAGACATCGATGATGTTGTTCAGATTACTTATTAGACAACTGGCCAAACTTGTCTTGCGTGTCACAACTAAAACATGAGGAAGAACATTTCTAGAACACATCACCACAAACTATAATTGAGGGATTTGTTTTTAGATTAAACATGCAGCAATGTAAAAGCTACTTCCTATACAATCATCAACTTAGTTGCCCAAAACAAATATGTTACTTGATGCATAATAATTTACCTGATATGGATTTGGCGATGATATTGAAACCATTATAGTGTTGATTAGAAAGAGTTGCCTTGTAGTACCTAAACATTCCTATGCCTGGTATTTAACATACCAGTTGTACATCTTCCGGACTAAACTGAGGGAGACTCGGCGTCTAATCAGTTTCCATTTGAGGTAAAATTCCTTGCGTTTGAACTAATTCAAGAACAAAAGATTCTATACAATGTGGGAACAAAGCTGGAGGGCTTCACATGAATAAAACGGTTATTTTAAGCTACACAGTTAATTGATTATGCATAATGTGATCAACATTTAAAAGGCCTACCTTGAGTGGTGGTTTGCTGTCCATTTGCGTGGTTTCTTGATCTCCCCCTACAGTGATGGTATATTTAATAAACGACTATAAACATCAATTTTTGCTGGCATAATTTGAGGCTGATATTGGTTTACATAGTATCGAAGGTCAAAAGTCTTAAGTGAAATGTTATAACTTTAAAATTATGTAATATTTGAAACGAATGTGCTGCTTGTTCGGTGTGATTTCATAATAGCATTTTAATGCGTGTTTCCTACAGCTCTTTTCAAATATAGGATGTTTGTTCCTGGTCAGTTGTGAATATAATATCACTTCTCAAACCTGTTCGTTTTGTAGAATTCATACCAACAATAGATTACCGTGCATCGAGTAATAAAACACAGAATACGTAGGAACCCCTGCAAAAGGCTCCTACAGTGATGGTACATATACTAAATGTCATCAAACAACAGACAGGCTCCTACAGTGATGGTACATATAATAAACGCCATTAAGCAACATACAGGCTCCTACAGTGATGGTACATATAATAAACGCCATCAAACAACAGACAAGCTGTTACAGTGATGGTGCATATACTAAATGCCATCAAACAACAGACAGGCTCCTACAGTGATGGTACATATACTAAATGCCATCAAACAACAGACAGGCTTCTACAGTGATGGTACATATAATAAACGCCATTAAACAACATACAGGCTCCTACAGTGATGGTACATATAATAAACGCCATCAAACAACAGGCAGGCTCCTACAGTGATGGTACATATACTAAATGCCATCAAACAACAGACAGGCTTTTACAGTGATGGTACATATACTAAAACGTCATTAAACAACAGACAGGCTCCTACAGCGATGGTACATATAATAAACGCCATCAAACAACAGACAGGATTCTACAGTGATGGTACATATACTAAACGCCATCAAACAACAGACAGGCTCCTACAGTGATGGTACATATAATAAACGCCATCAAACAACAGACAGGCTTCTACAGTGATGGTACATATAATAAACGCCATCAAACAACAGACAGGCTTCTACAGTGATGGTACATATAATAAACGTCATCAAACAACATACAGGCTCCTACAGTGATGGTACATCCAATAAACGCCATCAAGAAAAACCATAAGTAACACATAATGTAAGTTATTAGTGTATAGTGTTCTATCTTACAAATAGATAAACAAATGAAAGCACATGAGTAACACATAATGTGAGTTATTAAATGTATAGGGTTCTCTCTCATAAATAGACTAACACACAAAGAACATAAATAACTCATAATGTGAGTCATTAGATGTATAGTGTTCTATCCTTCATGAAAATCATAAAGATGGGTGGTTCGGTCCAGAGTATTTAAACGGAATTGTATATTAACAGCGTAGCATAAATATGAAGTTTGAACGGACATGCTTTTTAACCCGATAGTGGTTACAGACTAACGTCAAACGCAATTCTCCAATAAAATGATATACTATGAAATCGTAAATATGTTGAATGTTAACGAGGCTTGTGCGTGTAGCTGATCAGTTTATACATCAAATGATTGTTTTTAATAAGTATTCGATTTGCAAATTTCGTCTCAATAATAGATGATCGTGCATCGAATAATAAATCACAAATTACATTAATTAATTAATGTACACAAGTTTTGTATGGAGACTATACTGGTTGCAATACTCACTGACTTTCAAACGTCAAAACGTGACTCTGCAGCAAAATGGAGATAGTTTACTGACAACTAATAATCTAGCGTGATGATTATCTAATCTATAATATTAAATGCATCTCTTGGTCGGTTTCTTGGAATCAAACATACATTACGACTTCAGTATCATGTGACATTTTTCACGTAACACATACAAATAATTAGCGTAAATGTTTGAACTTAATAATTTGATGACGATAGTAACCAAAGATGCATGCTAAAGACATCGTGAAGGTAGCTGAACATGTTACTATGATTAAGAGCAACTTCGTTACACCGGATATATTTCGGTCTTTGTCCTGCCGCATGGGAACTGTCGGATGATTACTATTATCCTAGCTACTGGCAGTACTATTGTGCTCATTGTATTTTGTTTCGCAGTTCTTGCAAATTGTTGAGGAAGTACCAACACCATTTGCAATATCACTCTAAAGTCATACTATATATTTGACAATATTGCTGGTTTAAATCTAACAACCAATTCACCGACTGTCTTTTTAAAAGTGTCAGTAGACCAGTGATGTGTTTCAATTTGTTTCAAACATAACACATATATAACATTTTCTTTTATAAGCAGAAATAAATATCGGTGATTAAACCAACCCAAGTTTGATTTTCTGGTATTTTAAACATGATTCCTTTTTTTTTGTTAAGAGCGCTGATTTTCCACAAAAAAAGGTAACATTAGCCGCAATTGCTCCGCAAATTATAGCAAAGGAGGGAACATAGTCGACAACTAACCATAAGCATTGCTTTTTGACTATCGGCATGAAATACTGTACCATCTGCTACAAATTAGTAAAAAAACTCCCTTTGCAGAAGGTGGCTAGCCATATTGTTTACTATTTTCGTCGAATGGAAAGGTTAGGACGTTCCAAAATGCAACCCGTCGTAGTTTGAATATGAGAAACAAGATATTTTGAAACAATGTGATTGTTAATGCTGTTAACTACGCTAACTTGTAGATGTCATCCAACATGTTCCGCTATAATATAATCAGCTAAATAATAACTAAAAGTATTGCTATTGATTGTTTGTGTGACTAACTTGTTGTTGGTTTGATTTGTTGGTGGAATGGTCGATTGATCGATGATGTTACTTACTTTTCGTCAGGAAGTTGACAATACAATGCTTTATTATGAAATATTTATGTTTACCAGTTTACCTTGATGATTATATTATATTGTGTACTTTGCTAATCAAAAGTATGTCCACGACTACTGATGCAAGAAATGTTTCCTGACGGCTTTTCAAATGTCTTTATAAGTAGCTCTGAGTAAGATGAATACACTTTTACGTCTTTTTCCCTTGCTAATGAACAGTTGTTTGATATATAAGGAAGCCCAACTTCACTATCAGCCATGTCAGGTTATCCGGTGATCTACTTTTGAGGATAGTGCAAGCTACTCGAACTTTTTGGTTGTTTTCAACGTATTTCGTGTCATCATCGAGGGAATTTGCTTGAATGAGGACTGTAGGAGTCACTGGCGATACAACAGAACTTACTTAAAAGAACACCCTTTGACGTGTGAAATGAAGCCCTAATATGTCAACTTTTATTAGCTTGGGTGTATTTACTACAGAGTAAGATATTTGGATTTATTAGATGTAAAAAGTTACAATAACTTTTAAAGATTGCTTCTTAACCTTCCCCCACAAAGGTAAATGGATTTTACGCCACAGTATGACATTGTTAATAGTTATTAACGTATTGTAATACAATGCTACCTTCAAGTGCTATTATATAATTTGATGTTCCCACTTCCATTTGATGCAGATGTATATATAATTTACTCCGTGACGAAGGGAAACGTTGGTGTTTGAATTTTTTAAATTCTTCCAATGTCAATAAAATTATTATTAACAAAGTTATTTTGTTGGGAATGTTTTTCTCTACGTTAAACCAGTCAAAGATCTTTCCGTCAATTTTGAACATCGAAGCGGAATATAGTCTGATTTGGAAGTGTAACATGATTCTGTACAGTTATTTCAGATGTGCAATAGATATTTACTCTAGCGAGAAATCTACAAAATTAAAACCCAGTCCCAATGATAGCCCCCTTCCCCTCCCCCAAATGAATGTCCCCGTTGCCCGCCCAACACTTCCATTTATACTGTGTGTTGAGAAGTCCAACAAACGGACACTTTTTGTCGTTAATGCTATTGTTAGAAGGGTTTTGTAGTCATAAATATACGATATCTACTCATAATCAACGTTATAAATATAGGACCGTCAGTCATTGAGCGTATTTCACTTTGTCACTATCATATGGAAATGTTGTTAATTGTTTAGTGAAGCAGCTTCACATTTCTTTATACCAAATTATAACTTTGTATTGTATGTTGATTTGTTGTTGGTTAATACTAGTGGGACAACAATATGTACGTTAATTCAATGACGCGGCCTTGTCCGTTATTTCGCAGGTAAGATTGACTGACAGCTCAGTTCTTTTCAAACAATCAGAATTTGAAAAGTATTGCGCGCGACTTTCTATAGCTTCAAGGCTGGTAGCTCATTAACATCAGAAGCACCATGTACTGTATAGTCTTGCTATTATGCATTAGACAAACAGGAAACGTAATTACATCTTAATACTGTTCATTACAGTACTTCCTGTACTCACCAAACACCAAACTGGGAATTGAATTGATATCCTGCCCTTAATGGAGTAAGCCAGAGATTGTCATATCAGGGACTTTCGAGGTGTGAAATATATAATATTTCTCACCAAATGCAAACCATACGTGGTTGTGTTTTAACATCTTTGCGAATCAAAATCTCAAAGTATAAGTTTCAGAGTTTAATTTTTTACTAGTGAATTTTTGTAGCGTTTTTCTTGCCTCTCTGATTTGCTTGCTTTCCTAGTATACTCAGCAACTATTCAAACTGACATACAACTAACTTTAAACTTGATTATTTTTGTGCAAAACGCACATCATGGAACCAACGTTATGTAACTCAAACTTAAAATATATTTTCGTCCAACCTACCTTCCACTTGTATCACGTATGGTATTTCTGTTCCATTTACTTTGCAAGTTAAGTTTCCTTCGTGACAAAGTGATACATTTTTAATATGGAGTGTGTAGTTGTCGTAAATTTCAACGGTGTCCTTACATAGATCTCTGATATGAACAAATTTTTCTATTATAATTTGTCCATTGTGTAACCATCTGCCAATCACTCCATCGGACAGTGCACACGGAAGTTCAATGGATGATGAAGTAGGTACGTAGCACACATGTGTGCAGTTGTCCAATACGGTAATTCGCGACGCAATAAGACTGTAACTATTCAGAAAAACGAGCATGAAAATTCTCCAAAGATAAGTCAAGGATACAGTTAAAGTAATCTTCGCTGCCATTGCTTGTGAATCCTCCACAAATCAAGGGATACCTTACTGGTGTCAGATTCATGTATTGAATAGAGCAGACATTTGTCGCTGTCATCCCTGCTGTTGCTTCCTCGTCAGTCTTTCTCAGAATGAGGATGTCTAAAGCGTGTGTAGTGTTGTTTCCATGTGAAACTAATAGTGAAGGGTGTATGTAACGAATGGGAATCCGTGTCTTCTCACTTGTGCGAAAAATACTCTATAGGCTACACATCATGTCAACAATCGGAATACTGTATTTTTATGCTGGTAGTGCATAAGGAATAAATGTCAACCAAAATTCACTTTTGTAACGCCTGTTGCGAAAAGCGCATTTAAACACAATGTAAAGCACAATAGCATTGCCCGAGCACATTAGTACATCACAATCTGAGAACATGAGGCGCTCTGGCTGAATCAACATTTAGAGATATGCAAGTACAAGTAGTTATCTTGTCGGAACAATATGTTATTTTCCTAATGTAAAGTAAAATTATAACATATTTCGTCCATATTGAAACTAGTTATTCATAAACTTTGGATACAAGTAATCATTATTTGTTCTCATTGCTCTTTTATCTTAATTTATTTAATACGTCAGTAAGAATACAAACTAGAACGGAATGTTCATCGTCAGTAAACATTTATGGCAAATTAAATAAAGTTGACTATGGTATAATAAAACCTAATAACATGTTGTTTTCGTTCTAATCGTGACGTCGCAAAGTTGTTGTCGATAGTAATTTAATAAATACCTCAGATGTTTTGAAGTATGATCGAATAACAACCGATAAATAAACTTTTTATTATTATTATTTGGTGTTGTATATATACTTAATATGATTTATAAATTAAAAGTGCATTCTGCAATTAGGGAAAACTTTAATCATAGGGAACGTTATAGGCCCCAGAGCTGTATAGTTGCATGAAGATTTGACTCCAACTTGACCTTGAAAAATCTCGGAAATACAGTATATACACGTGACATCGACATGACCAAATACGTGAATAATACATGATATATGCGACAGTTGTTTCCAAATATAACCCAGAAAGTAACTGTTTGTAAACAATAGTGGAAATGAATGTTAGTGATTTGTTTAATAATAATGAACTTATAGTAAGGGAGTTTTCAATCGGATTTCTGACATATCTTTCAGCCCACTTGGCCAGAAAGTCAATCACATATGTACTGATCCAAATTTACGAATTATCACAGCATAAATTAGTATATTCCATTCTTACGGTGCTAATATCCTTTTCAAGTTATGGAAATTGTGTCAAATGCTGAACAAAAATCACTTATCAGAGCATCGAAATTTAAGTGACTTTTTTGTTGTTGCATTATCTATTTTAGTCTCACCAGTTCTTTTTATTGATATTTAAACATCACCGTGCTGCTGTAAACCCACCGCTGTGTTATGTTCGATGTAGCCTACCCCTCTCAAAAGAAAAATAGAACCACGCCCTTCAATTAACGCATGCTGTCCTAATTCTAGCATACTGACGCAATCAACACCGGACTAAAACACCGTTAAAGTTATTAAACATTTTGCGCCTTGTTTACACATCCAGTAGAAAAATATATCAAAAATTTACCCTATTATTTTTTTAAATAATATTGAAAATAGCTTAAGATTAATTTTTTTGTTGTCAACAACCAGATTTATCGTTCACCCATATCATTACACGTCCTTGAAATGGAAGACATGATTACACCAAGAAAGCCGAAAATTAAATCATTGAAACAACATATTAGCTACAATAAAAATTATCTAAAATGTAAAAACAAAAACATGAAATTATGAAAACGAAAAAAGAACAATAAAAACATAATTATTCAAAAATGTTTAACCAAAATATAAATGAGGTGTATGACAACACCAACAAAATGTAATCAATCAAAATAATCTAAAATGAACACACAAAAAAAAACATGAAATTATGAAAACGGAAACGGAAAATTAAACACCAAAATATAGATAAAATGGATAAAGCCAGTCAAAGTTTCGAAGAAAGATTTGTTACGTAAGTTAAGAGCTTCAAACAGTACCCAAGTTCGTCTTGACAAGGTTCCACATGACTTTGTTTTGAATGCGGTGTTTGTTGAAATATTGTCCAAGTGGAGCTTTATAAAAACAGTTGACTTAAATCTTGCATAACTCAGTATCCAGGTTTGTCTTGACAAGGTTCCACATGACTTTGTTTTGAATGCGGTGTATGTTGAAATATTGTCCAAGTGGAGCTTTACAAAGACAGTTGACTAAAATCTTGCATAACTCTACCGGTTTCAGCCAATGATTCTATCTAAAGAAGAAAGACCAATAATAAATATAAAAAATCAGAAAAAATACTGGTCCTTTTTGGCGAAATATTTGTCCTACTCTGGAGAAAAAAGAGTTGATAAAGACAATGCAAACATGAGAATGTCGACCTTACTCTATTGATTCAAACTTCTGAACATACCACCATTGTACATAATCCAGTGAGTAAGGGCGAACGAACGAAGGCTGGAAGAAGCTATTTATCGTTTATGGATTGTTTTGTTTCAAATGTTTGTTAGATGATCTTACCACTTGCATGATTTAATTTGTTATTGTTATTTGTTATTAAACATGTGTTCCTTTCTGACTCTTCCAGAAGTCTTATAGAAACAGTGATACGGCGGCATCACAATGTAAGGTTCGATGTGTTATCATACTAACCTCTCTACAATATCATTTCTGTAGTCTGATAAGTTGAGGCGAGTAATTTAAAAAAATGTAAGGGTTAGTAAACCTTCAACAATTTTTAACATTGCTGATATGTGATAACCCGTCATCTCTACTGAAAGAGATCCATTCCTCTCGGCTACAGGATTTCATTATTTACTAATCAAAACCTTCTTTTAATGACCCCACAGAACTCATTGACATTAAAGTCATCACAGGGATACAAAATTATATCAAATTGAAAAACAAATGAGTGCGACATAAACAACGGTTGATAAGAAAAAGTCTATGTCAATATATGGTCATGTAATTGTTTGGACACAAAAAGAGGTTTGCATCTCTCCTTTGTTTTGGTTTGCACTTGTGACTTACCTCGCTCTCTGATGCTTCTGGTGGCCGATGTGGTGGTTGCCGTGGACATCTTCGCTGCCGCTTAAGATTTACCATCAGACATATATTAATAGCTAGGGAAGACAATAGTGGCTTCTTGATAAACTTTATTTACTGTGATTTAAACTTCGTTAAGCTTAACAAAAAATGTTATACCATTTATAAGCTTACGTTTAGAGTAATGAATTTTCTTTGGAAATTCCCGAAATTATTTTCTAAACTGTTAAAAACAAAGGTTAGGCTCAGCTAGTAAAATACACTATTAAGAATTTACCAGGTTCTTTTTCCTACATCAAGCCTGTGTATGATAGTCTGCTCTTTCCGATTGTAATTACATCAAATAATAAAAGCAACTTTCTTTGCCAGAAAGGCGCCGTTAATGTTCTCCTCGATTTTGTAAATTTTTGTTTGAATTTCTTCACTCTGTTACAACGTAACTTTTCTTCACTCTGTTACAACGTCTTCATTTCTTCACTCTGTTATAAAGTAAGCTACACAAAGTTCATGTTTAAAGAAAAAACAAGTCAACCCAAGAAATAATTGATATTGATGACACCTTCAAAACTACGAAATTTGAATGAATGTGACAATAGGCAATTGTTTTCATTATTATGTTACCTATCAATACTTATTGTCTTAGTGTCAATTTGTTCAAAGATAATTTTGATATCCGAAAATCATTTATTTGTACGGATGATTAGGATAGAATATATAGATGCCTTGTGATTGTGATTCATTTTTCCTACGAAAGCATTAGGACGGTCATTACAAAGATTGGGAGGAAGCATGTGACGATCTATCCGCTGATACATGCGTTGCTGGCACGTGAATCAGTCGGCACATGATGAGAAAACATGTCATCGTATGTATGAGCATTCTGCACATTGACGGAAAGCAAAATGAATGAGAATGTTTTATGACATGAATGATTCATGAAATGAGCATGATGTTATTTTCAACCAACCGAAATTCTCTAGTTTAGAACCTTGTATTGGGCCATTTTCAGACTCATTAAAAATGGTTCAAATGTTGGGAAAACTTGAATAAACAATGTCTGAAAACGTTTTTCTCACTAATTATTCACACATTGTGTTAAATTATTATCTTGCAGTATATATGTTCACAGCAAGATCGGGGGGGGGGGGGGTTGTCTTCCAGTTTTGTACTCTGATATCCGGGAGATACAACGACCTGCACACTTACATCGTCAGTAACTGAAAATAATTCACTAAACTATTTTCTTACTTTTATATTCACACGTACAAATATTGGCATTGGATAATATTCACTAAATTATTGTACTCCTGGTTAAATTCTGACACATTAACGAAAGCTAATGATTGCAAAAAGCAAAAAGAAAAAACTTTTTGTAAAATAATCGTGGACAAATACCATGATTTTTATATAGAAATTAGTGGATATAAGTTCTCATATCAGGAAACTACCACTTGGTATTTAAATGAAGAATCAATCAGATTGAAAACTGTTTTGTACAGAAAGTGCTAAGTTGTAAGTATTCTTTCTAAAACAAGTCATGGTGTATCGAATTGCCTTTTGTTCATCTTACCTGAGATGATAATCAAAACAATCAGTGAGGTGACTGAACAGATCATTAACATCGCTCTGCCGTCAGATTTACAACCCTCTCTAACGTTGGCTGGTGATGTTGTATCGGATGTTGTGTTATCTGTATGAATAAAACAACGACAATATAACATGAGAAAATGCGAAATATTTGCCCAACTTAAGTAATTATTAAGTAATTATATCAGCAACACTAAATGCTAACCGTTGCAAAACCAATATTTTTTTACACTGTTAACCTTTTTGTTCAAAACTGGACTAACGTGATTGAATACAAGTTTGGGTAATATTAGCCCAATCATACGGAAAGATGCTTAGTGGCATATGCCCATACTTCCAATTTGTTTATTGTTGTTCATATTTCAAGAGATGCGTTTATTGAATTGTGTCAATAAATTGACCAAACAGATTTAAACGAAAAAGTTATGGTAACCAAGGACAGACGATCTCTTCATGTTCGGAAGACAATAATCACTCATCCATACCTTTACGATAGTATAAATCACATTCATGTACTAAATCAGTTTGCTCTCAAGACGACTATTATAATAGCTATGTAAAGTCCAGTACTGACTGTTACATTTAATATGCTTAGTCTATAATTTTAGTAACAATTGACTACACGACTATCACTTATTTTAGAAGCAATAAAGGTCCACATTCGACTCATATCCATAATATGAATCCATTACCGTCTTCATAGATACCACGAAAATGATGTGCTCTTTGAAGGTACTATGTGTGTTTATAACAGTGTCATTAGTGCCTTGCGTAACTGTTGTTCCCATTTTACCCATTTATAGGTGTGTGAGTTCACACGTACTAAGGAATGACCAATGAATTGACAAAAATCGGAGAGAAGCAATTTAATTAACTAATACATGGGGAAAACGAGATCAGATTGCAAAATATTATTAGCCCCAAAAAACAAAACAAACGTACACCAACAAATTACTGCACAACATTTTAATTGTGTAGGTGCTTTTTGAAATGACTATACAGTAATAAAATCATTTGGACATACCTACGGGAAGGAATAAAGTCAGTCTCGAACTTAGCTTGAACATATTCTCATGCTGACTTCTTATTTTACATTCGAGGTCAATGCTGTCCAAGGAAGGGTGATTTACGTGGTATCGTGAGAGTAAGGTCACAGTAAATGTGTCTCCGTGGCAATCAACTGTCGTCCACTGATCGGAAAATGTGATATAAGGATTCATGTCCTCTGCAGCTGTTTTCCATTCAAGACTGACACTTGGACGGACGTTTCGTACCGAACATTTAAGAGTGCCATCGCGATCACCTTCAGACTGACAACAGCATGTACTGATGCAGTCTTCCACCACAAAATGCGAAGGTAGAACTAGAAGGTAGTAAAGAAATCATTGCTGAAAATTGTAATTAATATTTCCTCAATGTTTTATCACACCTGTAAATATAGTTCTTGATGAGAGCGCATAATGAGAGCGCATTTATGTTTTTAACTTGATCGTTAGTTGAGTTGTCAAAATTATAATTATTATTAAAATTATAATTAATTTCTATGAAAGTTTTTAAAAATGGTTTCGTTATCAGAAACAGTGCTAACACAATTGAACACCGATTTAAGAGCTAGTTTCATAAAACATTATTTTTCGTAAGACCAATATCAAAGGATTAGCAAATTCCGTTTAACATTGAGTCATCAATCATTATTCACTTATTTTGATTATCTTTTTGTCTTGAAATAACTTAAATTCAATCCAGAACCTGATTTGCAGGAAATTACAATCTATAAGTTAGAACAAGGTGAATTTAGTTTGGAGAAGATTTGAACTTATTTGTGCCTGCTGCAGTAAAGGTTAAAAGTATAAAACACGTTTTGAGGTTAATATATGTTTTCCTACTCACCGTACATGAAAACGTTGTAGGCTTGCGAACCAGATGAGACACCGTTTCCATAGTTGCATACATAAATACCTTCATCCTTAACTTGAGCTTGAAGTAAAGTAAGAGAACCGATCATCGATATATCAAAATCCGAAGTAGTGATTTTCTTATTACTCGATTGCAGGTAATTAGCATAGCCAATTACCTCTTCATGAGCGTTCCATTTCTTCCACACGAGAAAAACGTTTCTCTTTTTAGCACAATGTAACACGACCTTAGAGTTTAGTTGGAAATATTTGATTTCCAATGAACGGGGAGGATCACGATTGACGACCTCAACCAACGCAGTTACTTCATTATGAAGGACTACTTTTGGGGGTTCAACAGCTTGACATTTGAGTAAACTTAAACTGCTGGAGTTAAATGCTGCAAACGTGGTATTTGCATATGTTGTTATCAGTGTTGTATTTGATGATACTGAAAAGTTAGACGGAATGACGGTCTCCCCATGCACTGTTTTCCTAAACCATATTAAGTCCACTGCCGGTCGTGCATCTTGTACGTAGCACTGAAGATCGAAAGGTTCATTTTCTGATAAGAAACAGAAGCTTTCATCCGGGTCACAACCTTTGATGAAAGGATACTTATGACTTGGTGTCACTACAAAAAATACAAAATAAAAATTTTCTGTAACAGATTCATACATATATGATGTAAGCATTCACCGAAGGCGAAATGATCCTGAATATCTCAATACAAATATAACAATTGAGGGTTAGTCTTCTTTAAGAGTTTTTTCTTGCATTGTATGTTTCACAAGTCTTAGCACTGAAAATTTATCTTGACTCAATATATTAAGTAAACGTTTTCAAGAGAGCAGCCTTCTTCATTGTCGGCAGTTTAATAGGAGAGAACTAGATATAACTAGATATCTGATTTTCATAAATATTTCTGGTTTGGAGTAGGGGTTGGACACAATTTGTTGTATTTCGTGTTCGGGAAAAGATTTCCCGAAATGGTCAAATTTTCTAGACTTGGTAAAAATTGGAGATCCCTTTACAAAAGCGTTATTCATCCACCTAAGCAGTTTCGAATAGAAAAGAAATCACAAAAACATAGTCCAACGCCGTGAAGTAAAAGAGTAAAACATTTGCTTAGATTTCCCAAAACAGTGTCATTTTTACCATCACAGACCCCCCCCCCCCCTCATGGAACTCCGTATTTGGTATTCTTTGCTTTGTGTGTTCCCACTACAAAGTGTTGTCTTAATTATAACATACCGCTCGACTTTGCGGTAGGTCTTCCCAAACTAAGGCCTCTAGGGAAAGTATAATGCCTCAACAAATAACCTACCAATCACAACTACTCGTACAGTGTGCGGTCCTTGCAATTCCGCTTCTTCGGATTCCTTCCAAAATACTCGGAAACTTTGGTCGTGCTGCAAAGTGACGTTGTTGATGACCAATGAACCGTTCGGGTAAATATCAAATTCTCCTGCTTGATACCCACCACCTGCTTTTTCACCTTCACGGTAAGATATGAATGGGCGGGAAACCTTTGTTTGCGAAGAGTTGTACCAGTATACACCAAGACTCTTTTCATCAACGCTGCAATGAACGACTCCTTCTTTTCCAATTTCAAGATATCGCAAAGACTCACACGGTTGCCCATTGGTGTTACTGCTATAGAGGGACACTGTCATATTGATGAAATTCCAAAAACAAGGAATGTGAGCACACAAATGTTATCATCACCATTACTACCACCATCATCATCACCATCATCATCAAAACATCATCATCATAATCATCACCACCACCATCACCATCACCACCACCACCACCACCACCACCATCACCATCACCAAACAGCAAGTTGCTGCAGTAATCCTTAACGAGATTTAACACTTGTATGAACCCATTTTTTTCAGCAGAATGTTTGGTGAGGGACACTAATGGTGTGACCTGACCTCTCTTGCCTGATTTCGAATTTATCAGGACTCCGAGATAGTCTACAAACTTTCGCCCCTCGTCAGGTTAATACTTACCATAAAGCACGACGACGTTGAAGATCAAAACCCGATGACGTTTGTCGTTTTCTTGTAAAATTTCCAGATAGGATTGCGCAGACGGGAGGAACAAAAATATGTACATTGAGGAAAAATTGAGTTAAAGAAAATTTCAAAAATAAAACAAACAATGCAACATTTCTGGACAACTGGGGTAACAGGTGGTCCGAGGGGGAGGGGGCGGTCAGGGGAACATGCAGAGTAAGATAGAGAAGGCGATGGAGGTTAATAGATTGTATAAGAATGGCTTAAACTTTAACTAAAATGACGACAATTAATCCGATGATATGGAATGACTTCACTTTGTTGCACAAAACGTTTCCTGGAAAGAAAATTGCATTGATACTCCTTACCTGCATCGAGAGGTCTATGGTTAAAGTTATTGAAATGAGATGAAACTATGAAACTATGACACAATAAAGAAAGGTGCAGGTGCCTTCCAATCATAAGGTCCCCGAATTGAGTCTCTCCAAGATTAATGTTTGCCGTCCAGTTACAGAGTTGTTGACAATTGACAATTCATAATCATGGACGTTAATTATGAATGCAAGAGACTGACTTCGGCTTCTTCGCGAGTTCCTGCTTGCAGGAGGATCTAAAATAAATGCATACATGCATGCATACATGTGATGACCATCTCGAGTATGCCGAGCCATCAGTCTCATATCGTGGGGAATCGACATATACTTATTTAAATCGACATATACAAATTTCCTTCGACTTATACCAGTTTTGTAGCAGCTTAAATTGACTTTTACCCGGTAGATGTCGAAACCGGTAGATGTCGATTTAACTTGACTTATACCAGTTTAATTCGACATATCATCGATTTAAATCGACATATACCAATTTAAATCGATGTATATAATTTATATAATTTATATTAAAAGTATGTTTCAATCGGTATATGTCGATTCCTCACGGTTTGAGACTGATGGCTCGCCATAATCGAGGTGCAATTTTGATTTACTAGCTTCATGTAATAGCTATTTCGCGTTGAGATGTTTTTCTCATTGATATGCAGAGAAACACGTTTCACTGCAACCACAGAAATGCTCTTCGGGAGCAGTTTGTGTAAATATAAATATATATATAGAAATGTTAGAATATTAATTAGAATATGATAGTATCATATCATATTTATTTGTCTGGCCACATGGTGAAGAATCCCTTTGATCTTTGAACATGTAAATTCTTTTCATGGAAGCATTAACTTTTCTGTCACAGTTTCTCAACAACAAATATCATTTATAGATGTTCATGTCAAGGTTGATGGTAATTCCTTTAACCACTTCGGTCTATTATAAGCCTAATGATATTAACATGTATTTACATTTCGTTAGTTTCTCAAGAATTAAATTGTTTACAGCCAATGCCTTAGGCTCAAACACGCTTTTCGTCAAGCGCCCCCCCCCCCACCCCAGCCCGAACCTTAGATTTCTACTCACTTCCTCCAGACTCCCTCACCCAGTTTCCCCCTCCGCAGGTATTTCCGTTGCGGAAACCTCGATGCCAAATATGCCCCTATATTACCCCAGGCACCTTGGTCAAAATTCGCAATGTTGACTTTGGTCTAAGACCCCTTTCCTTTTCTTGTTATTATAACAATGTCATGTGCATTTTCTACTGTGTACTTTGCAATTATGTTGGTTCCTCTTACGTTTCAATATTCACATAAAATCTTTTTGCAGGATTCCCTGTTTCCGAACATTTCAATCTTCATTGACATTTTCTCAAAACCTAAAATGTATTTTGATTGCCTCGAACTTCAAATCAGTAACTGAACGGAAACAAAAAGAAATCGATTTGATTGTTCTTATTAAATCGCATATCACCAGCCTCAACAAAGACCTGGGACCCCTTAACAACTAACAGTTCCACAAATATATGTAATCCGTTCTTCCTGATTTTTGCTCCTTAACCCGCTTCCTGTATAGTTATGGTTTATTTGGTTCTATTTCCATCAATGTCACTTACACTTAGCTATTGTCACACTTTCATTGTGTTACATATTTTACTTTTCATTCCACTACCAAGTATTGCTGACGAAGGTCACAAACATTCCAAAATATTTTCAAAGACACAGTACTCCTTATTTGTCAATTATGAGTCATATCTTATTTCTCTGTTTTTCTAACGATAATAATAATAATACT
>JAIPMN010182449.1:0-14273 GCA_020650975.1 Apostichopus californicus
ATATATACGTATATGCCTACAGCATGCTGCGATTTGCACGCCTGTTCTGGGAGAGCCACAGGTGTGTTGTCTAATGACGGCACAGGAGTCAAAATCGTTTAACAGCATATTGTAGGTTACAATATACGTATGTATGTGTGTACATATGAATGTACATATAAACATATAAATATATATATATTTATATATACATACATATTCACTTACATATACTATATATACTTCTCCACACAAAAGTGTACTTTTTTTCACCACTTTAATTGTCCAAGTTATATTTTGTACAAGTGGTATACACATTACATATATGAGCTTAAACAGCGATAAAAAATAAACACAAGTTCAAATTTCAATACCCGTGGAATACTGTAGGCCTACAACGGCAGATACTGCAGCAACTTAAATCAAAATACAAACAGTTACAAAACAGTCACAAACTAAAAGACTAATGCAGCTTCTCGTAATGAAAGAATCGTTCACTTCTACTTTTCTTTGAAATTGACTTTTCTACTTTTTACAAGAATTTAAGTTTATAATAAAGCTCATCAATAGTTAGAATGACAGCTCTTTACAATGAAACATATAATAGTTTGCGTGAAAAATTGCGTGAAGTTTCAAGTGTGCTTTATAAGTCTTTTGTAACCAAAGAAATTTCTGCTTTCGAGAAAATGAACTGACGGTTCAGACAACTTTCTTCAACGGCTAAATGAAATGAAGAAACAATAAGACATTGCCAAAATAAATGATATAACGTCTCCACAGCGTTCCATTTTGCAACTGATTTTGGATTACTCAAAAAATTTGAAATATAAAAATTGTAAACAAATTTAGACACCCTTTCACTATACCTTGTAGGGAGTCCCAGGTTCTTTCAGAAGCAATGGAAAAAGGAGAAAGTACCCTCCAGCCGGCTCAGCTAGAATGGCCGAAATAAGACCTCAGTAAAGAGTAAATGGACACGTATTTAAATTAAATTTACGAAGGAAAGTGGCATAGGGCATGGCCGTCTCATCACGATTCAGAACATCTTTTACATCAATAACCCCCTTCTCGAACATCAAGCGATAAAAAATAATATTATTGTTGACTTTGATATAGGAGTTATTCCAAATAATTTGGTTTCCGAACCCTCTGTTCAGGACCTCAAAAGAAGCATTTTGCCAAGAGCGAAAACTTCCGCAAAAAAAGATGTTATGTTTCTTATGAATGTCTGCATAGTCGCAATTACATCTAAATAGAAAGCTTTCACCAAGACAGACAAGGGAACTATCAAAAAATTTGTGTCCATTAACCAGGCCTATCGTTGGTATAAAGACGGATCCAAGTCCATTTTAAAACCTGCAACGGAGGAATCCAAGTGAATAACATTTAAACCCCCACGACTTATAGTGTTTATAATGCTACGACGGTTAACTTTCTCCTGCCTAATTCCCCAAATAAAATAAAATCCTTATTAAATGAAGAGTAAAATAATCGGGATGGTTTGGGAGAACTAGAAAAGAAAAACAAGCTGGGACAGGGCAAACATCTTTACGATGACGTTTTTACTCACGCAAATGTGTCTAGGACGTAACTCCATGTAATCATGAAAACTACATATAGTATTTTGGGATACAAAACTGAACAAAGCCGCCATGTTTTTTAGAAAATTAATCTAATTGGTTCTTGATCTATGAAATTTAGAAGATATCAAATGTTTTTCGATAGAGTATACTTACATGTTTATCGACAAAAAGAGGCATGAATCTGTTTACTACAAAATTTACTTTTGCAGCAATTATCCTTTCGTATATTCGTATGTCTGCTGTGCCACGTCAGTCGATCGGTTGATCAATACCAAATGACACAACTAATATATATTCATTATGTCACAGACTATGGATGAATCACACAACCTTTTGCATAACACGAACAAATATTGCGAAATATTTGCTGGAAAGTCCCTTCTCAGTAACATTGCACGCACAGAGGACGTGACAATAGTAGTGTAGATGCGTTATAGTCACACACTTTGGAGGAATCACACAACCAAAAGTCCGTTCTCAGTTACATTGCATAGACCAACACATAGAGCCCGATCAGCTTCAGGATTAAACTATTTGCGAGTAAGAAAGAATGTAAATTGCACTTGATTGCTGTCATAAACTTGGTGCCTCTCATTATATATTGAGCTGCATAGAGTTAGGCTTTGGCGGTAACAAATTAAAACGAAATTATTCCACATTCAAAAATAACTCTGGTCCACTGGGTCGGTACGTTGCGAAATAACGTAACAGAAAATAGAGGATCCATTCATAATTAAAAGTATATTTAGATCCTTCACAAAATACGAACAGTTTCTGTTACGGAATAAAGGAATGCGGTTCCAATAAAATATATCTATAGCGGTCGGATAAGAACGTTTCCCAAGTTGATAAGAATTATCCGATCGAAAGTAATCATAAGGCGATTAATGTAGGCGATTAACGTCGTTGGTAGCTCGTCGTGTTGAGCGGTCGAAGTCGATAGTCGAAGTGGTGTAAGTTCTAAGCAGGTTAACTAACCTGCTTGAAGGTAGCGGACATTAGTAGCGGACATTAGAGGCGGACAATAAGAGCAGATAATAAGGAGAAAAGCGGAGAGCGCCATCTATTATCTAGCTGACAATAACCAACGGTGAAGGTGCACTGGCGGATCCAAGGGGGGGGGGGGCAAGGGGGGCCATGGCCCCCCTAAAGGTGAGCCAAAAAGTGTTTCCGAACATCCGCTAAATCATATGATTGGAAATTAAAAAAATCGAGAGGAATAGCAGTGGTAGACTAGTTTAAACCTTTTCGTTTTCTGGTTTAAAATTAGATGTATGAGCATGAGGATTTACAGTTTATCACCATTTTGCAGTTACAGGCTGGTTGTAAGAAATTTATAACCTATGAGAAATAAAATTTCTTGAGAAAGATGATCCCAACTTTGTTTTATAAATATTTTAGAAAATTACACCTGGGAAAAAATTTTTTAGAAGTAAATTAACATCACCATTGTACACTTTTGTCGCACCAAATTGCATCTGAGGGCATTCAGCAATAGAAAATTTTCAAAAGTGGAGGGGGAACCCTATCCCCTTAGACCCCTCCCCCATATCACTCTAATGCCACTTTGGCCCCTCCCAAACAAAGGCCCTGGATCCGCAAGTGTGAAAGGTGCAGTGGTACTCAATAATTGTTTGTACATACAATTTAAGACAATTCATCCCAATAATGAAATGTTTATAATTAATAATCTTTCTTATAGGAATAGATAAGAAGTGCAATATGCAATAACGAGACAGAGAAGAGCCTCCCTTCTATCACTCTATTAATGTTTGATATCAGTGACATAACTTCTTTATTATGCTAACAATTCAACTACATCGTGCACAAACTGCCGTTACGTACTAACGAAATGTTTAAAATTAATTATCTTTAGTTATAGAAATAGTTAGGTGGTGCGACACACATCACGAAATAGAGCAAAGTGTCCTCTATTACCCTATTCATGTTTGATAACGGTGACATAACTTCTAAATTTCGATTGAAAAAAATAAGAATATTTGTGATTGCGTTGTTTTCTACTACATCGTGTACAAACTGCCGTTACCTTCTAACGAAATGTTTAAAATTAATTATCTTTAGTTATCATCAATGATGTATCAATAGTGATAAGTTTTGGAAGATAGGCCAATACATTAAACGTTGCTTCCCTTGAAAGAAAGGGGAAAACACCCTCTTACTTGTCACGGACTGCATTCTCATTTTTAGTCATGCGATTATCACTGGAAAATTATAAACAATTGAGGTTTGTCTTATCCCTTTTAATCAGAACAATTGAATTCTATAATTGATGTAGTCACAAACTGCAGTTTTCCTGTCAAACCTAATTACTACAATTTACGTGTTCTCCGTCCCAATCCGAGTATGCTCAACTTTAGCTTGTATATCAGTGACGTACAGAGGAATTCAAATGTTTATGTGAGTTGAGTGTATGTGTGTTAAGAAAGGGGGGGGGGATGGGCGTCGGGCAACTTCCAATCCCTCTCCGACTGATTTTGGTAGGGGCCTGAACCACGGGATGAAGGCGGATCAAACATTGTACGAAAGAGGGCTATGGCTCTGGGTTCGATGAATGCGACTCCCATGCACATAGGCGTGTCTGCATATTTATACTATAGGCTACATTATAGTCTACTTGGGTTTAGACGCAATTTTATGCTAATTTATCAGTAGTAATTTAAATTTGATTGAATGATAAGCACAAGTTTAAACATAGCAAAATACAAAATATACAGAGATGACGTTAAGCTGAATATTATTGTTATATATCCGTTTATTAAACAATGATTTTTATAAACATTTCACCCAGTTAATTGGTAATACACTATAGGCTACATATATTCTACTGCTGCTATAACTAGACTCGTATGAGTGTAGTACTTTCATACATTAACACAATTAAAGTTGAAACTAAAATATAGAACAATTATTTAGCTTTCTGTCATAATATCAGCTAACCATAGCTAGCTTCTAATTTAAGTAATAGTAAAGTACGCCTCCTGAGCAAGTAACAATTAAGTACTTTCTTATACGAGTTCGAGTATATGGGTTATATGCTCCAGTACAAGTACTTTAACTTCCGGTTACTTTTCACAGCGAGTACGAGTAACGAGTACAGGGGTGTGCCCACGCTGGGCGGCACTGGGCGGCCCCGCCCAGCACAAAAAATTACCGCCCAGCACTGTCTTAAAACTCGTGAATCCCGCCCAGCACTATTTTTATTTAAAATCCCGACATTCCTAAAAATATATTCAACATAAATCGGACCTAGCCTATGCCAAAATTATTAAGACTAATAATGCATCAGTTACGCATGCGAGAAACATTACTTACGGCTCTCAATCGGTCCCTTGTAAAAGCTCTTTGAAACAAACTAATAACTTTTACCAGGTACGTAATATATTTCACTAAAAACAAAATGTAAATTGTTAGCAAAACTAGTACTTGTGTATGTGCTTAAAAACCTACACAAGTGGCATCATTTGGCATCTGAGCACCTTTAAAAATCGAAACAACCCACCCCCTCCCCTTAGACCCTTCCCCCAGGAAGACGAACAGTATACCCGGCACTCAGGAAGTCCTGGGCACATTCCTGCGAGTACATTTCGAGTACTAGGCAAAACTGCAAATATGAAGGAATACTGTATTATTGGTCAATAATGACTGATGTAATGGCTTCTCAAGACGACGTTTAATAAATACAGGATATCAAATTTCTGAGAAAAAATTGTTTTAAATTAAGGCCCCGAATGTATTAAATGTACAGCAAGACAGATTTTTTCTTTCTGAATTCCTTAACGTATAATAAAATGTCACATTTACACAACATTTTCAAAATAGAAAAAAATATGAAATAGTAATAGATAAATGTTATGTACAGGAAGCAACGTAGGAAATATCAGATAAGAGCTAAATTTCCTTCCCCCGGAATAAAAACGTGTTTTAACTTATAGATATCATTTGTATTTTTGACCCGAGAATAGTTCCAATCAACCGCACCGTAGTGTAATCATATTACTTTTCCTCTTGATATATCTTACATAATATGAATGGAATTATTTTTAGAAATACTAAATATGCACTAAGGATACATAGATATTACGTAATGTAATTAATAATTGCATCCTCTAAAAAAATCCTAAAAATCCTTGGCTTATAATAAAATATCCCTTTTACACAACATTTGCAAAATAGAAAAAATATATGAACAATATGAAATAGTAATAGATAAATGTTATGTACAGGAAGCAAAGTAAGAAATATCATATAAGAGCTAAATTTCTTTCCCCTGGAATAAAAACGTTCTTTAACTTATAGATATTATTTGTATTTTGACCCGAGAATAGTTCCAGTCAACCCCACTGTAGAATTAAGTGAAATCATATTACTTTTCCTCTTGATATATCTTACACAATTTGAATGGAATTATTTTTAGAAAAACTAAACATGCACTAAGGATACATAGAGATTACGTAATGTAATTAATAATTGCATCCTCTAAAAATATGATACACGAAGATTTCCTTTCTTTATTTATCATACTCGTAAGCTTTCCACAAATTGTTCCCTATATTCCACTGAAAGGGGCCATTGGATTCCATGTTAGAGCTGAATAGACTTGAACAATGTGACTATAGTACAATATAAGAGAAGACCAACAGAGATAAACGAGAAGTATATATTCAACATGGAAAGTAAGTTAAATCGAACTCGTAAAAGGTCATACTCTCCGTATATCGCATTCCGTATTGTGCCCGCTTCCAACGACCGCCAAACCCTCTCTGCTCTCCTTTAACACCATTTAAACGACAAATACAACACAGATACCAAAGAGCCATATAAAGCATGAATAAAATACAAACCATAACAAAATATACAAACGAGACATTTAAAACATTCATGAACTACAAAGGCAAACAGGCTGACTGCATGATACGAGTTACATAACATGGAAGGCTGTAGATAAAGCCTGTAACTATCAAATGGCTAATAGTTCACACACCATAAAAGAATTAACAAATCCATTCCATGTTGTCTGTGCATGTAACATATATAATAATCAATGTGAGATACTGAATTGGTTGTCTGTATAACCCGATCTTTCCTTTTGCAAATTAATGAAGCTTGTTATTAAAATATACCATTTCCTAGGAAGAGGAACATTTTTAACGATTTTAGGCTTAAATTGTCCAATACTGGTCTCAGTTCCCGTGTCTACATTATTCCAAACAAGACCAAACTTGTCCACTCAAAGAAAGACAGAAAGCCCTTTCAAATGCAACCAATTGTGACTGGCATAAGGCGTACATTGCTTTCTTATCAGTTACAAACGACATTCTACTGATGGCAATTGAATTATTATATTACAAGGCTATAAGTACTGCTGATAAACTTACACATTATCCAGCAAGAAAAAAGAGAGAGAAAGAGAAAAACTTCCAGCAGTTGTGTGAATTGAAATAAACTGCAAATGTGTTGAAATTGAACAAGAAGTCCGTTCAGGCATTCACTTGTTGAAGGGCAATATTTTCATACATTATGATAAACCTTAAATGTCTCATTAATTAATATGACCTTTGAACTCTTATTCCCGTTAAGTTCTTTAAACCACTAGCAACTGGTGACTGGTACCAACGTTTGGTTAAATGTTAGATAAAATATTAAAGTTCTTCAAACAAGATCCATCTGAACAAGATTTCATATTGTTACCAATGTGACCTCAAAATGACCTTCTCCTCTCCAAACAATTACCCTTTTGCTGAACAATGTGATACATCCATATCCAAATAATAGGATTCCCTTCTGCTTTGCCTTTGAGAACCTCAAATGGCCTTCGACCTCCACCAAAGCAGGTGATTCTTTCTCACAATATCCAGAATTTATCTCTGGTGATCTCAAAAGACGTGGAATATGTTTGTCTTTCAGATAAATGTTACAGTTTCTACCACAGGAATATCCCTTTAACATGAACGGCAAACACGATATAACGTGCGATCTCAGGGTAGATAAGGATTTAACCGGAAAATATTTCTACGTGGAACTTTTAAAGATGCTATAGCCATTTCCTTGCTGATCCCTTTCCACCCTGGAGGTATAGTCGCAGGTTTGCACTTGTAGTGTTGAGCGAGTTCGTCGTTGAACTGCACCATCACCCACTTCCAGTAAGAACTCATGTTAGGCAAAAGTTCTCCGCTACCACGATTAATTGCCCAAGTAGGATAGTCTTTCTTATAGTCCTTACACAAACGTGGTCGCTTATCACATGGGTAAAAATAAGTGGCATTATCCGAGGCTACACTCTCGACACATGTTTCAGTGAGTAGTTGGGAGGTATCGGGATTAGTAGCGCCACAAATACCGCGGGGTAAATGACTGAATGAGAAATGTTCGTGTTGTGGTATGTTGAACGGTAGCTCGTTATCACAAGGAGCTTTACACATTGGACACTGTTCGAAGCAGGAAGGTTGGAGGAAATTATTTATGCCAGAACTTAATTTGTCTCGAACAAATGTTTCTATTACCTCCTCCTCGTTGGGCCACTGCAGAATTTTTGTTTCTCTTATTACATTATCTTTCCATTGCGATTTTTTCAGAAATGTTTGTAAAGTCAGAGAGAATTTCTGAACGTCCGTCACTTTGAATGATTGAACTTCATTTGCCAATTCGCGGTGCCATATGAACCCTCTATTCATTAGCCCTCGCAGGACGTCATCGAAACATTGTTTGAATGTCTTCTTCGAACTCTCAGATGTACTAGTTGATGTTTGAACTAATTTACAGTAATCTTCTGCACAGGCACTTAAAAACTTCATCACATCTTTCTGTAGCATTAACACCGTTTTTTTCTCTCGAAATAATTTTGTAACTGTTTTCATAACCCAGCTTCGTCGGTACTGAGGATGCGTTTTAATGAATTTTAAATATTCATTTACATTTCGTTGACCGCTGAGCTCAGAACAAATACTTCTATTTGTCAGTATATTATGAGCGAAATTGGCTTTGACCGACAGCAGCACTCTCATGTGGCACACATCTGCCAGTACTATAACTTTACCCCATTCATGAAGGTACTTACGTATGCATTCGACCACTCTGTCAATCTGATTATCATTTTCCATTAACGCAACAAAATATTTGTACAGTGCTGATTTTTCCTCCTCGAGACGTCTTTCCAAACTATTTTCATTTTCGTAGTGAATTTGTTTCTTGACAGCAATATTATAGATTTTCCCACAAATATGAAGCAGAAGTTTTGCCTTGAGGAGGTGAGGTGGATCTGAAGTCACACTGGGGATAGATATGCTTTGCAAAGCACTGCTCATGATATATTGAATGAGGTTAGCATCTAAGATTTTGTGCGGGCTTTCTTCCATCATTTTTACACTAGACGTTATAATATTCTGCAAAACGTTTTCATTAGAGGAAAACCAATCGTCGACCGTAAGATTTTCATCTTTATGTGAATAGTACTGTTTCCACTGCACAGGTTCAGAGTGTTGCTTAATGCTACTTATTTGTAACAAATCTGTTATTTCCATAGATACTGCCATTTTGCTGGTAATTGAGACCAAAAGATTTTCACAAATGTTTTCAATCTTCTCTTCTGTCATTTCAGAATATTTCGGAATATCCTTGATGATTTCTGCTTTCCATTCTTTCCATTTAGCATTAAAAAAAACCATGGGATTGCTTCCCTTTTCGACAACACTCGCTTTTGACTTTACAACTGCTGCAATTTTTGTCCGCACCTCAGATGTAAATGTTGTTATATCTCTTTGTATTTGCATTATGTTTACCTCATGTTTAAGAAGAACCATCGAATCGTCTTGCACTTGTCTTACTGTACATTCGACACTTTGACTATACCATTCAGCATGTCGTCTCAGCGAATCTTGTCTCTTATGTTGAGAAATATACCTCTCGAAAGACGTGTTGATTTCGTCTTTCCCTTGTTGCAGTTCTTCACCAAGTTCTTTCTCGATATTTTGCAAAACTTTGCTTGATTCATCTGAAGAAGACAGTAGTTTGTTCTGCCAAACAATCAACTTTCTCCCTATATTGGCTCTCATTGTGGTCATTTGTTTGTTGAGCTCCATCGTTAAATCATTGAAGTCTATAGCTTTAACGCTATCCTGGAAGTGGAAAAGGAAATTCTCGCCTTTAACAGCCGCCCATACATCTCTTATTCTCTGAATAAAGGTTGAGAGTGTGAAGTGTGGAATGACTTTGCCAGACGAGATATCATTCAAAATATCTGCCTTCAAGTTCAGGACTAATTCGCTGTAAAATTGGCATGGTGGAGACATCGGTCCTGTCCACAGACAAGGAATGTATTGTAAGTTTTCGTTAATACGCAGATCAAATACGTCGGAAAACTGTTGATACTTTCCGCCCAAGCCTTCTTCCCTTGCAGCCTGAACAGTCGCTTCATTTAGCGTTTCTATAACAGTGTCCATGTTTATTTTGTTTTGCCGACTAGCTGTCAAGTCTGAAACTCTCTGTTGAATTATTCTGCACTGAGAATGAATTTCAACCTCTTTCATCCTCATAAACGCATGGGCGGCAATCTCGAGTAAGCCGGTCATTTCAGGACCAATGTTCTCTCCCTCGATGTTTAGAATGGTTATGTCGGAAATGCACAGTGTCAGGGTGACCAATTCATTGTCAAATCGGCACTCGTCCTTGCGTTCTATCGAACGTACACCTTCGGAGTCAACGAGAAAGATGTGCCTGAATCCAAGTTGGCTTGCATATGTGTCATCCAAATGAAGCATTCTCATGAAAAGTCCTCTGGTACAACGACCAGCTCGAACTGGAAATTTCACTCCAAACATGCTATTGAGCAATGTCGACTTACCACTGCTTTGTACGCCCACAACCGATATCACGACAACTTTGGGATCGTCAAGATCTAGAGTTAATTGGTCGAGTACACTTGTAATCCAAGATAAAGGAACCCTACCAGTATCCCCATCCATTATTTCAATGGAATGTCCTCCCAATAACAATTTAGCCGCTGACCTTGGTAATAACATCACATTCTCGTTTTGGTCAATCTTAAGCTCGGTGTGAGCTTCGTGCCATTGTCCAAGCTCACGAAAAAAATGTTCCGAACCAATATTCTTTGCACGACATTTTCCAACTTCCGTTTGACGTAGAGTTTTCAATTCTGTCCTTTTGCTCTTGTATCGATCCTGGGTTTCATTATGTGTGTCATCTTTGGCTCCTTTAATGGTCGCTCTTCTCTTGTCCTCGGCAGATGACTTAGGTTTTATCAGTTTGTCTAAGTTTTGGATTTCCCTTTCGTACTTGTTGATGTTAAGAAGGTGTTTTTTAATAGAATGATCAACTAAATGAAAAAGTTTGTCTTGCAAAAAGAAAACAAAGTACCGCATGACTTTTTCGTTTTCACCCGCCTTCACGAGTACGTCCAAAAAGCTTTGCGTGATTTTCGATAACCCGCAAGCCAATTGTTCCTGTCTTTTAGCATCTTTCCGCATTTTTCTCTCATCTAGGGAAACTGCAATCGACTGCTTCTTTGCGTTGTAATGTGTCAATGATTCCATATCTATATCTACCCACCCCTGCCATTTCTCTTGTAAAGGAAATGCTTTCTCTTTAAATTCCAATAAATTTTCAGTCTGTTCTTCCCCAAATACCGTTTCTACAAATTGCTTCGCGTTGTCATATTCTTTGCCCATATCTTCAATATCGATATCGCTTCCACAAAGTTTTCGCCAACGTTGAGACGATTGAAAGTCATCTTGTTTGCACTCAGCGTAACATTGCTCAATCCATGTTGATATTTCTTCATTCAAACTACCCAGTTCTACGTGTTTCACGTGCAAACAATTTTTCTCCAGTTTCTGTTTACGACGAGCTGATGTTTTTCTTTCACTATTCGGGTGGAATACCACAAAAAAACATTTCTTGGCAGTATCTTTGATATGTCTAAGTGTCTTTTTGTACAGCTTCTCGCTCTCCTCATCTAGCAAGACAATGGTAAGGTCGGATGCTTTGCACACGAACTCTGTTTGGATTGGGAAATCTTTACAATCCCCTCTTAAATTAAGAAATGAAGTGACCCATTTAAAATGTTCTGATCCATTTGCATTCATTGGAAGATACCAAACACCTTCTACACTTCCCTTTGAAAATACTGGATCAACATCATCAACTTCCTTCGTGAGAAAAAAGGGATGCGCATCATTTCCCTGACAAGGCCCGAGCAAATGATTTAATATGATTGACTTTGACACGTCTTTCAAATCACCGATTCTTAAGAAGGAAACCGTAAAAAGTGGAACATGGGAGATGTATTGTTCCAAGGCTATAGGGGAAGAACCTTTCCATTTCTTTACAATGCGGCCAAGGGACCACAGCATGAACCTAGGCTTTGTATTTGCGACACCTTTCAAAATAACCGGAACAGCCAAATTACATGCAGACATTTTTTCGATAATATCTTGCCTTAAAAAGCTGTCGGAACATTGTAAAATTGCAAAAATTAGATCCCTGACACTTATTTGTCTAGAGGAGCTTGTACAACTTCCTAGTCTGAGATACTTACTAGACCTCCCTCGGTAATCTAAGCTACTCAGCTTTTGCCAAAATAGTTCTAATAGGTTGTAATTGTCCTCTAAAACACTTGGGTTTTTTATTTTGACGAATTGTTTTAAGCTGAGACGCGAAGGAAAGAAGCCCTTTAGACCAATCTCTGTCAAAAGTTCCGTAAAGGTCAGTTCTGAGCCCTCTTCCTCCGATATACCGTCATCTGTTTCATCATACTCTGGAAGCCCCCAGTCATCGTCTGACGTTATGGGTGAAAGTTCTAAATGTGATACAACAATGAAACACAGCTTACATTGAATGCAAGAAATTAAGTTGATGTATACATTTTTGTTCTGTATCATGTTTTATATCAACTTGTACTCTTGTAGACTATTCATTCTCTTGTCTAAAAGTATTGAATGATAAAATACCACTATAGTTACAAGAAACGTAACATGATTGCTGCTAACAACAATTATGCCCAAGCATTCACGATGGGAATCTCATATCTCAAGAAATCAACGTTACAAGGGTTTCAGGTTTCGATCACATTTACAGTACTCCAATGACCTCTTCGTCCTTTCAAAATCACAAGAGCAGACTGAGATTATGACACCGTACGGGTTTGAAAGAGTTTTATATTTTGATATCTGATGACCCATATCAAACACTGCTAGAACGGTTCTATAGCTGATAACTATGAAACAATATCAAACATTCCCCATTCCTTGACTCCTCTTAGCATAGACAAACTAGTGTTAGTCTTCACTGACCCAGTTCAGTATCAACTTTACATGCACTTTCTCTTAATTTCACATCTACTATACAACTGCAAGTCAGTGAACGCTATGGTCATCCCCCTGGTAGATTGGGTGGATGAGTTGAGAGGAGTAAATACAACATTATAATTGTAGGTTTACAGTATTGCGCAGTTCTTTGAGATGTATCATCTATACTGTTCATGAAAAAAATCATAAATGTTGACATTTTAGCGTTCATGGAGAACCAATTAGGAATCGTTCAACCACAACTACACTAAAACCGAAGATATTACTTGATATAATAATATGTTATACACTATTTTACTTTGAATAATATAATACACGATACAGTTTCCGGTTATTTGACTTTCTGCGCAGTTTTTTCTATAGTGTGGTTGTCGTCTGAAAAATAAAAATGGTAATTAACCTTGCAAGATAAGGGCCCATTAATCCCTTCAATCCCTGCCCCCATCTCAAGTAAAGCGACGGGGTCCCCTTTTCCTACTATACGGTCGAATTTTATTATGCAGCAGTGTTAGATACATGGGCGTCGAATGTTATTCCCTCTTGGAGGAAGCTATTGCAACGGCTTAAGAATGTTAATACAAAAACTTTTCTAGGAGTCTAAGATCTTGAAAACTAATACCCAATCAGATGTCATACTAGATACGGTATCAGATGTTAATATTGCCCCTGGTTTTCTCTCCAGTAATACCCAGGGAATAAATACGGAAAATTGTTCTTCACTGCATATTTAATGTTCATCGAATCCACTAGTTAAAATGAAAATGCTTACCAAATTGTCCAGAGTATTCTTCGGCTTTACTCGCAATGGTACCTAAACCTCCGTCTCTCAATGCTTTTGTTAGCTTTCTTATTGTATTTGCATCTAGCCCTTCAACGTTTTCGAACTCATCCAGGAACTCTCCGCCCGGATTTTTACTCTCTGTTATACGTTCTTTCACTCTTGCTTTATAATTAAAATAGGTGCATAATGTGTCACAGGTTTCCTTGGTAAGGTAGTCTCGCAGACGAAGCTTAAATAAGTTCGCTGCGGATGGGACTGATGTAGCCATTGCTTCTAAGGAAGAAAAGCATACATTTCAATACTCATGGTGTTGTGAGCCAACTGAATAAGTATAAAATTGATTGTAAAAATATATTTCTAGATTTTATCAGACTTTACAAACTCAATTGCATATGATGTTGCTGTTACATTGGGACTACCCTGATCACAGCAAAAGAACACATAGTGGGATTAATGCGATTAATGTATTGTATACCTATACCGATACGGTATCTTACAGCATGTGGTATGATACCATATATGTATACTATATGATTTGCTCTCTCTCCACCTCTCTCTCCACCTCTCTCTCTCTCTCTCTCTCTCTTTCTA
>JAIPMN010182451.1:5184-19767 GCA_020650975.1 Apostichopus californicus
CCCCCCCCCCCCCAAAAAAAAAAATTATAATAATAATGATAAGAAATCAAAATAAAAATAAAAATGGACTAAATATATAAAAAGGAATAGAACTTCAGTTCGTGAATTAATAACGATTAAATTCTGTCTTCTCCTAAGTATACTGTTTACGATTTTGCAGTGCTTTTTGCATCTTTTACCGATGTTCTTAACTTACACATCCCTTGTTAGATTTCTTCCTAAAGTACAGAAACGGTTTCTGAAATTTGTAAGCGTACTACACCTTTAAAAGCTGTCGATAACAATAGCCCGTATTATTAGGAAATAACTGAATAGTATGATATCTCACCAAGGTTCTAAAAGACTAATAATTTGTAACTTGTTCATTTTCTTCGTTTTCTCACAGATAAGAAACAAATACTGATAAAAGCTTTGAAGAAGAAATATAAAGTCCATTATAACGGAGTAAAACCTATTCCTTATATCAAAGAAAGACTTTATTGTGTAGATAATGTCTTTGTGGAGAGTGGTGTCAATGCGTCGGTTGGAGGAGCCGCGTCATATGATAAAGCTATACAATGGGAACGTTTAGAATCATACAAAAACATTTTCACCGATCATCGTATGAGATCTAACAGACGTATCATAGAAGGAGAACCAGGGTATGGAAAATCGACTCTTACACTGCAGCTAGCCTATGACTGGTGTAATGGTATTCAGGACTCCCCTCTCTATGACGTAGAGATTCTAATCCTACTTAAGCTGAGACAGATGGGTAATGTGACGTCCATATATAAAGCAATCAAATTGTATCTAATACCTGACGAAAGAAGAATCAAGATAAGAGACATTAGGGAAATAATAGAGAGTTGTAGGTCAGTTGCATTTCAGTTAGATGGTTATGATGAATACCCAGAGAAGGACAAAGAAAATGACGTGGGACGTATCATGATGTTACAGATGTTTCCTGAGTCTGATGTTACCTTGACAACTAGGTACTTACCAAAGGAATATGATAAATCCAACACAAATCGATTCAAATTGACTGGTTTTGATGACGCTGCGCGTGATGAGTACATCAGAAAGGCTGTGTGTGGAAATGATGAGCAGGCTGTTGCTAAAGTCAAGAAAGGTCTCAAGGAAAACGTCATTCTTGATGACCTCTGTCAGGTTCCTCTCTTCTTTTCTATGTTTTCTCACATGACACATGAAAGGGAAGATTTTCAGAAATTCAAATCTGTCACTGATTTCTTTCGCTACATGATGAGATGTTTCCACCATCACACAAGAAACAAATCAGAAGAATACAACGTTGAAAGATACGCAACAATGTTCGAAGCTAATCACGAGGAACTTAGTAAAGTAGCTTTCGAAGGACTCAGTAAAGAGAATCAACAGATTGTCTGGGAGAAAGTGTTGCTGATCAAACGACTAGGTGAAGGCTTTTATAATCATCACATCCGCGTTGGTATTTTAGTAGAGGATGAGGTCTTTGTTCTTACAGATGGACCAGATACTCCCGGTAAGAACATCAAGACCAAGACTGAGGTCAGTTTTTACCATAAAATATTCTGTGAATGGTTCGCCTCATTTCATGTGACGGGTATCGCTGCAGGTGTGAAAGATCCAGCTGAACTAGAACCAAGTCTCGGTAAGATGGATCCATTTGACCTCCAGTACGTCTTTCGGTTTGCGTGTGGACTAAACTCTGGAGCTGGAAGTAATATCATCGAATACTTGAAAAGCAAGAAAGGTGGTGATAAGTTTGCCATTCTTTGTATCCTGGAACAATGTGGAAAATTTGATGGCATCATGGAGACTGTTAAAGAGCTGTGTTCTGAGCAACTAACAATCGGGGAGGATGACACCAAGTTACTCCAGAGATCGACCATTCAACTCCTGCAGATTGCATCAAGTCATGACGTAAGTATTAAATATTTACGATACGTAGTTGCGACATCACTGCTTGTTGATGTTTCCATTCATTGTACGGACTATATGTTGCGACTAACCAATGTCTGCCGAGGGATCCGACTTATTGTGTGAAACTAACACCACTATCTCTATCACCATATTTATGATTACTTCCAGACTCGATACTGACAGTTATATTCAACAACAGGTTTCCATTAACCAAAGTATGTTAAAGAATATCCAAATTAAACAACAAAAAATACGATAAGACCAATGTTTATGAAAATGTTAACAACAGGTTGACAAATGCATGGAAAACACTGAAATGCATGTTTTTGTTAACATGACACAGGACCTTTCACATTTCTCTCTGAAGATAATACAAGATATCCTAGAAGAGTGTGGTCATAAATACTCAAGAGATATGTCAAAGTTCGTTGCCCTTCACAATAGACACCAACACACAAACGATTTACAAGTCACAGTGTACTTTACATCATGGCATCATAGCTGAACTTCTAATATAGTTAAATAACCGAAGTGCTATCTATTCGATCCTTTTCATGAACAATGTATAACATAAATTCTTATCAGGAACATCATCGAAAACATCGACCTAGTTATTTTTGAGTCGAATAGTGAAAACTTTTTAAAATGCTGTTATGAAAATATTTTAATTTCCTCACCTCTCTTTAATTCAATTAAGTGACTTGCACACAAACTAACAGAACGAGAGATTACAGTCCAATTAGAACGTGAACACTTTTTCTCGTGATTAAAATACATATTCATACTTGACCATTTATTACGCAAAGCACGCACATGAACAGGAACTACAGCAACTACTACAACAATTAAAACAATTTGGCGCGGATCTAAGTGGTATTCCCAATATTTTCAATCTCACAAAAAAAAAACAAATGTAGAAAAGTATATTGATAAGCACAATTCTTTTTGTAGAGAAGAATGCTTCCAGACCACTCTATCCGGGTAGTGGTCTTCAACGATCCACGGTTGTACTCCTTCTTTGTATATAAATCCATATCCGACCATGACAACAAAAACAACAACAGCAACGAATAAAGTAATCCTCCATATGACGGTCTAGTTGGAGTGCAGCTGCATGACTGATCACATCATTATAACCGATCTCTTTATTAATGATGTTGCTACACGTGATGTTAAATGATCCTCTAATAATCTATTTAATTAGACTGCGCTCCTCTTCCTTCCCCTCTCCCGCCAGCATAGAAACAAAGGCAGGTCGGTGTATTAACAATGGTTGTTAACATCGTCATAGTTTGTGATGACTTCAGCATAAATAGCTCTACATAAACTAATGCGATAACTTAAGCATGACGGAAGGCTTAGAATATTTAATGGAATAATAATATCAACAAATACATATTTCCATTTTGTGAATACAACTGTTTTTGAGAAACCAACAAATTTGAAGAAATGTTTAACCCCTCATGTGCGTCATTCAATTGTGACGATTCAGGGATGCTTACTGTTTTACTACCCACAATTCTATACAACAGAAAGTCCCATGTTTCGCCAACATTTGAAAACTCTCAAAGTCGCATAGCACACTTAGAACAATTGGGCATTCATGTTATCCATTGTTGCTATCATCATACCTCCTAGTATGTACAACTTTCAAATCTTTGTATCATTATATAGCAACAATCAACAGTCAATATATCCTGATAAAATTTTGACTCAGTATTTCTGAATAAAACGTTCAAGATATTGAGATATCGAAGTTTCAGAATAAAGCAACAATAATTCGACAATATATGGATAGAGAGAGCCGACATTTCTAGAAAGGAAATTTTGACTTAATATATGTTAGCCCATTTCTATTGTCACTATAGGAGTAACAAAAGTAAGATCATTCTACAGAACGATTCACCTTTCTTTAGTCTTCCTACAGCATCGTCTACTGATCATAGCTTGTCTATAAATAGAAACTGATCTAACTAACGTCTTTATATCAACATATAATATCTTCCAGCCAATTTAGTCAATATTTGAATATACACTGTGTACATCTTGACATAAGCAAGACAGTCGGGTGCGTCCAAATCTACAGCGGGATTGTCTGAACAGAGAAGGCTAAATATATCATAGTGGACAGTTCCTACAGCCAAACTCTAGCCGTGGTTTCATCAGTTATTTCAGATAAATTAAGATTTACTCTTAAAATAAAATTTCGGTTAACGAATATATCCAATACATGGATATGTTATTCAATAATGTTAGATCAATGGACTCAGATCGGAGAAATGTTATGTACACGAATATAGATTTACCGATCCCAGATGATAGACTTGTAAATATTTCATTTCGTATTCATATAATCGTCATGTATTCAGAAATTACCAAATCCTCCCCAACAAACCGGTTGCCCGATAGCCTCGATCAATCGTCGTTTCGGCGAGACTTTACATAAGTTCCTAACAACAGAGAATTTTGCTAACCAACGTCACGATTTTCAACCAAAACCATATAAATTGCCGTTCTGACCCGACCGGGGAAGTCATTTCGCCGTATGGAGGGGTCATTTTGGGGAGGGGTCATTTTGGGGAGGGGTTGTTGGGTAGGGGAAGTTGCTAAACCCCGTTTCCCAGTGTAGCATCCCTGTAATCGCTGCATTAACAGACACCACAACAGTATATAGCTTCGGGTAAAGTTTCAAATGCACTGCGCGGGTTGGTTTCCATTGTATTATGACTTTGTTGGATTTCCACTTATGAGCACCCAGTCGTTATCTGATAATACACTCCATATACCTACCGCCCACTCCATCAAGATGAACCATACTCTCGCTTCATAATCTTGATGTGACGTAGGTATCATCACGTACTTATACTTGTAGCATACTTGTATACTATTCCTGTATACCTTACGCGCACACTGTCATATACCAGCAATATCTTATGAATCCACCTGCATGTTCTGACCTATTATTGTCTGCCATGGAACCTTATAGGCCTACTACTGATTTTTATTTTAGTTTTAAACCATTACTTCTACGTAACTGTCCCCTCAACTGAGACAGCCAGCGAATGTATACTTGCAACATTGTAAATCAACTGGACGAAGGTCCAAATCTTCAGTAGTATTCAGACTATTAAGTAAAAGTCACAAGTTGCTATTTATGGTGCAAATTTGGTGTCCTAGAATGGTGTGAGATATATAGGGCATATCGGAGTTATGCCATAACTAAGTAGCTTTATCTTTCATTTAACGGCAAATGTAAGGTATAGCTAAAGAGCATATCTCAAGTACGTCATCCTGACAACTTAAACCAATGGAAGGAAGGAGTCACATGACTGAGTTTCCATTATATTCAAGTTTAAGATTACGTAACATTGGAAGTTGAGTCCATATTTTTACACATAGTTACAGCCACAGTGGTGTGACATCATTATTTGCAATACAGTTGTCTAAGAAAATATCCTTATGGCTGGACGATGATTCAAGGGACACTTTCGGTGTTTTATCGGAGTAGATGAATAAAGATTAACAATAAAATGTTTCCAGGTACAACATGTCCATGTGGACTCAAGATCACACATTAGATCTAATCAAGAGAGATTGCGAGAAAACAAAAACAATTTTTCATCATTTTATCTGTTTCTTATTTACGTTATCTTAACAGATGTAACCACCCCTTCCCTAACTATTCACAAAGTCCTCTACTGTGTTGTTCTGATTCTGTATTACCTGTCATTATATTTAGTCGGTGACGTCAGTGAGTATTCAATGTATAATGCGGAAACACTTTGATATTGATAAACAAACAGTGACGTATTGTTCCTACGTTGCAGGAGTCAAAATTAATCATATAAATGGCTGTTATCTGTTTTTGATCAGCGTATCCCACCCTATTCCCATTGAATATTGTTATATATTTGTATATAAGGACAATCTTGCTATTCATTGCAGGACCTTTAATTATTTCTATATCCTCTACTCCAAAATGCACGAAAAATAACAGAATTTTCTATAAGTTTTCTTAATAGCGCCACCATTTATGTTCAAACTTTGAACCAACAAAACACTGCACTATATCACGCGCTTAGTACAGAGCTTAGCTACATGCATGTACATATCACGCGCTTAGTCCTGAGCCTAACCGGTACCACAAACGTATGCATACGGTTCTAGCTTAGTACTAGAACTATAGTCTTCACAATATCTTCCCCTCCAATTCCCGCTAGTCAGGTGCCGTAAAACTATAGATAATAAGGTCTAAATGACGGTTATTTGCAACATTTAAGTATCTGATTGATTATATAATCAAGGTAAGTAAAGCCATATAGTGTAGGTGTAGTTATCCTACGGAAAATGGAAATAAGTCAAACGTACTTAGCCTAGGCCTAAGCCGTTACTTACCTAATTCTTAGGCTAGGATGGAAGCCTAACGTATGCTTAGCCAATGGCAAGTCAACTGCCAAATGTCATCTCATTGATGCTAAGGCCTAAGCCAGGATACAGACTAAAGTATCGCCGTGGAAAAGCAAATATTTTCCCCCAGGAACAATATAATATGACGTGGAAATTGAAAGGCATAGGGTAGGCCTAACGTTAGGTACAGTATGCAGAGGGGAAAAGTTAAAAACTTAAATATTACATCGGATAACGACCCAATATTGTGCATTCTGTTATTTGTTCCTTAGCCGTTAGTGTTATTTTGTTTAGTAATAGTATTACTAGGCCTAGTAGTAGCATGGACACTTCGAATTCCGGACACCTAAGCCTTAAAACACCCCAAAACTATATCTTCTGGTATAAATCACCTTAAAATATACTTGATATGGTGGGAGAAGTGTGTTATAGTACGATACACGGCCAAACTTTCTTTCCTGCAAACTGTTTTCACGTTGTATTCCACGAAGATTCTTGTGATTGTGGAACTGGTAATTTCTTTGCTAGAGTATTGCGAATATTCGGACACACAGTCCCACAGTGTGGCACTGGTGATGAAATTGGTGGCGCAGTTGCTCTTTCAGTAATTATAACAGACTTCATAGATCTCCGTCATTTTATTGACAAATATGTAAGTATTTACTTGCACACGGGTCATTTTGGAGAGAAAATAACTGTAGCTTCGTACTTTTTGGTGAAATTTGGCTCTTCCTGTTAGGTTGTCATGGTGAAATCGTGCATTTCTTAGGGGTGTCCGAAATTCGCAGTGTTCCGAAATTCGCAATACTGACTATAGTACTAGTACTAGTAGTAGCATGGTGGGCTCATCATTGACAATTTGACTAACAATGTCTATCAACAAAACCATCCAAATCACTCAACTGCACGCATTTTTCTGATGTATAATTCCTCAGAAATGTAATGATCTCAAAATATGTATTGTTCTGTGTCTACACAAGGTACAATTGAGCAGAATTTGACCACCAAATGTCTGTCGTGTCAAGTTCTTTCATACCCCTCACTTGACACATTTGTCGATATAAACTAACTGTAGACTAGTGTAGGCCTAATATACATCCATTGAATTTGGATGCTGTTTGCTATGCTCTGAGCCACTTAGCTCAGATAGGTCAGGTCCCAGAGACTAGTAGTGGTATCATATTGAGGTAATTCTATTATTTTTAGGGAGTAAGATTTCGAAGTCCCAAAAGACGTGCAAAACTGGGGCGAGGGTGAACAAAGCTAAAAACTAAGGAAACCACAATTTGATTAGCATATCCCTAGAATGGATTAAAACTCATCAAATATGTCACTCTGCTTGGCTACAAAAACTTTAAGTTGCCTGCTGTACCATTGGTAGACATAGGTGCGTCAATTAGGCAGGTGCATCAATTATGAAGCCTTTACTACTATAGTGTAGGCTTAACTGCCCAAGGCTAACATAATGCGGAATGGGGAGAGGATCTAGCAGTACTGCTTGATTACTTGTTTTACTGTTAGAATTCAGTCACAAGAATGGGTTTGTCAGTTACTTCAATAAGCCTAGGAGTACCGATCTAGTAGCCCACATCATACATGTGACATTGAAATGAAGAGTTTGAATTGTTTGATCATTAGTTAGGAGCTGCTTGAGCTATTGCAGTTACATTCTTAATTAAACTCTTAATTTGTATTCAGCTTCAGGCCAATTCTCTTTTTCTCATATGCTGAAATTTCATCAAACTTTTAAGAAATGTTAGTTACTGATTGTTACAGTCACCGTCCCTTAAGGATTGTTCGTTGAGCAATGTGTTAGTGGCTGCCATATCAGCGTCCCACACGTTTCTTTCCAAAGAGAAATTTCATTTCTTGTTATGGTTTTACCATGGCAACGATAGTCTGGTCTGAAGAAGTTACTGTAATAAATTAGTGGTTTCAGTCCCAAAGGGAGACATAAGGTATTAATTTGATATGTTGTTAATGGTAACTTGAAGGTCACAGATGTTTGATAATCTATTTACTGTGGCTCTGTGTATTTTCTCGTAGGCCTGTTGAAATGCGCACTCGCTCTCTGTAGTATTGCATCCTAATCATGTTCATATGTACAGTAGGTAGGCTACAGTGTGTAAGACGCTGTACCCCCCGCTATATCTGGAGTGTGTTATTATTAAGGCCTAAGCTTATTGTTTTGGGGGTCAATTCATATTGTTTACTGTGTGTGCTCATGCAAGGTAGATTCATGTCCCATAGCATAGGTATTATCAACGTATAAACTTAGCATCAGTTTCAACTTCACTGTATGAATGCTCAGGTGTGAGTGAATCTTATTGGTCGCACCTTAATCTTGTTTTTTTTATAATTGTACTTGAACTACTCACTAACTACATTTGCCTTTACAGTGTCGGTATGAGTGTATTGTTTATTAAGGATTTCAGGTTAAAGCAGTAGAGTGATTTCACTTACAGCACTTTACTTTCTTTATAAAGGTTAAGATTGTTGCTTCTCATTTTCAGGTTTGACGGTTTAATGGTTAAAGCAAAACAACAAAAACACCTTGACCTGTACAACAAGATGTATTATTTTCTTGGCTGCAGCCCCCTACACTGATCTTTTGCATTATTCACACATCTAATATAACCTAGGCTAGGACTAGAGGCTATCATGGTATACCTGTAGGCTGTAGGTGATCTCTTGAGTCAATGTGTGTATCATTCATCACCAGCGTGTAACTCACATTCTGGAAAGTGGACAAATGCAATAGAAATTAACCTACGTAAGACGCCAGGAAATATTTTAATGTTAACATTTTGTGTTGCAGTTTTGAAGGCTCTCAATTTTGATCTGTGATATAACATGGTTCCTGTTTACAAAAACTGTGATACATCTTGACACTTGTATAGCAACATGAAGATTTTAAATATAATTTTTTAATGTGATCCCAGATTAGTTATTCCCCTAAAGCCATATCCATTACCTCATGTATCTAGACTTTGCTAGCCTAGGCTACTTTAAAAATGTTTGCAATTCTTCTGGTTTTTGTCCATACTATTTTATTCCTAAAGAGCATTTTGACATGAGTTTGTTGCCTAGCCTAACACTAGTAAGATAGTAATCACTTTGTTATTTGATATATAATCAATATAGGTTAGGCCTTCTCTTTCATTCTGCATCTTCACTCAGAGCACTTAGTACAGCCCATGCAGAGCCCAGCGAGACACACATTTTTTTTACAATATGCCACAATAGGCTATAGTTGATGTCATGTAGCCAGGCAGGGGATCAGGGTTTTCGTTAGTAGCCGGGACCCGGGTCAAATGACCCGCCTACTGCACGTACATGACCCGGCTACTTTGCGACGCTCAGTAAAAAAAAAAAAAAAAAAAAAAATGACGAAAAAAATCGAGAGGAATAAATACCCACAACCAGGTCAGGTGTGATTGAAACTTCAATGTGAGTTTGTTTTTTGTTTGGGAGGGGGCAATATCATTGACCAAACAGCTGTATATTGCACCATTTTGCATCTAGAGACTTTTTAAATTGCAATTTTCCGGCAAAGGGGAGCACCCCCTCCCCTTAGACCCCTCCCCCATGTCCGCGTACAGACAGTCCCGCCTACTTTTCAACTTGACCCACCTACTACATTTCTTAACAAAAACCCTGTGGGTGGCAGTAGTATTAGGAAGAAAAAAACCATACCTACCTTTGCAAAAGGTCTGTAGGCCTTAGTAGGCCTACATTGTCAAGCAGTTGTTAACACAGACATGTAGAGCACTTTTGGGTGGGGGCCATAGGAGTTGGTAGGCCTACATTTGGTGTTTTAAACACCGAGGAATGAGAATGCTTGTAACATTTAAAGTATATTGCAAAATTTATGAAATTAATTTTACATTAACATTTTTAAATTGGTGAATTTGCACAAAATAACTAGGCACAATTTTAATCGTTTATTATATTTTGTAGAGTGTACACATTTAACACACAGTTCTGCATCTTGATTTTTTGTGTTGTTTGCTCTTTATTTCTAAATGTCCGGCTTCTTCTTTCATGGTTTTGTTTCCTTTTCACTATTGTCATTATGATCAGGGGCTAAGCTTACTAGTTAACACTTAACCTTAAGGTGACCATATTTTACCTGGAAAATCTTGAGACATGGTATTTATGTTGAATCCCTCGCCCCATCCTGATCCTCTCCTTATGTTGATATCAAGGGTGAGCACCTAGACTTTACATTTAAAAGAATGCACGTTGAAGGTCTCTCAGGTCTCTTAACTGACATATCTTAGTCAACTCCTGTGTCCAAACTGACATAGACCATGGAAATTCTTACTCTAGAGTGAGAATGAGGTTCAATTTTGATTTAAACTTCTAAAAGTTGGGTTTTTCATACAATAAATGAATCATTAGAGAGGTGCCCAGGGCTGACATTGATGTCATCAACTTCCTACACTTTATTTCTCCATATAAGTACAATGAAAGTAGGACTATATTTTACTCTTTAAAGCCATGGCATTATTCCTGCCCCATTTCATTCCCCAATATTTTCCCTGCCTCCTATTAATCCCAGATCCCCAGGTACCTCTCGTTAGGTCTGCTGATAACTGAAATCCAAACAGCTAACATGTCACTCTGATTAGATTAAAGTGATAATCATACCTGTCATATTCAGTTTATTTACTTTGTTGTTCTTGTTTTATTTTATTTTAGGTTTTTTATTATGTTACCTTAGTTGGTGTTTTGCGTTGTATCAAGTACGACAACATAATAATTGGTGACAAGATAAGACTGAACCAACACTAAATCCATATCTTTTGTTTGCTTAATTTTCTCACTACAGATACCAATATGTGATCTGTATCTCAGGTTTTCCTTCAATAAGGTCCAACATGGTGACATCCTGCTCAAATCTGGTCTTTGCTTGCCACCCCTCTCATCACTGGAGAAGATATCGATAAATGAGGGATCCGGGAACCTCATTAGTGAGGATAATGTCATAGGACTATTGAACTATGGAATACAGTGTGGGAAATTCAGAGAACTTTGGTGAGTAAATGAAAGAAAAACTACCGAATTGTCATCAGTAATTAAACAGGTACTAATTATTAATTCTGTTATATTTGCTATGATGTCTTCAGACTTAGTTAGTTCTTGGGAAGTGATGCTTAATATAAGATGATAAAACCAGCTGATTGGTAGTCTAGGACACTTTTAATGATCAGAGACAAGTGGTGAGCATCACAATCTGAATAATTATTTATTTGGGGATCGCTGTGGACCGGGATGGAAACAAAGTAAATCAAGTAATGACTGATTTAAACAGTGCATGCAAATTGACTTTATTACTAAACAGCATTATATCAAACCTGAACACATTTAACAGCTAAACTACTCTATCAGGACTTTACAACGTTGAACTATTGACCAAGAAATAATAAATCAGTGATGGCTCTATTAAAAGGTATGTTCATGGCCTAAATATGCTAGATATTCAAATATGGTCACCTTTGGTCAAAATTCTTAAACGGTTTTTATTACAACCTTGAGGAAATCTTTCTCACTGGTACATTCAGTTATCTTGTGTGTTCCTTAAAATGTCTGAGAACAATTTGGAGAGTAAAGACCTCCAGGAAAGTGCTTTTTAGAGGAATTGATAGTTAAACTTTTTTTGATAATTTTTTAGTAAATATTCCTGTCGAGAGAAATGAAATACAAAAGGACAATGTGTCCTCGGTCCCTTGCAATGACCAACTACTCGCCACCTCCTCCCTGCCCCCACCCCCTCCACCTGCCCAATAACGTTACATAACTGAAGAACCACTGGAGAGTGATAGGTTACCTCTCTGCTGTATCTACCTTTAATTTACTTGATTGACAAGTATCTTGATATAACATTATTAGCTGTTGTGTAAATCACTAATGTTGATTATTCTCTGTAACTAATGGTAACATGTATGGATGAAATAAAATAGTTTTATTGATTTTAAAGTATACTAATTAAAGTCTTTTTATTCCTTTGTATTATTTTCCTTCACTGTTACAGGTTCTTCAACTGTAAACTGCCTGAATTCATCAGACCTAGGATAATACCAGAAACAGCAAAATCAAGACAGATTAAAGGTATTTTATATATATACAGGTCAAGTAAGGTCATTTCAGATGAGTGATAAATGTTAAATAATACTTAGACTAGGATTCAACATTTTACCTGACTATCTTTTAATCAGTGTAACAATACTCTGTATAAAGTAACAAATCTATTCAAACATTGTCCTTGAGTTGACTTTCAATACCTCAAGGTCATTTGATTAGGTACATTTTGTGTGTAACTGGGGTAATGATGAAGCCTGTTACGTAGTACATCTTGCCAGAGTAAAGTTGAGTTGTTTTTGGTATTGTGGTGTGACAAGGTGCTGGGCTAGCTTTTCCTTAACTTGAACCAGGCTGAAGATTGGATTTTCTCGGCTAAGACTGCTTGAATTCAGACTCCTCTAGCAGATTAGCAGAAGAGAAAGCATTCCCCCCCCCCCCTCCCCAAAGATTAAATCTTCTCAGCTAAAATCCCAGTTACGTAGTACAGTATGTCTTGCCATAGTGAAGTTAAGATGTTTCCTTTATTGTGGTGTGACAAGGTGCTGGGCTAGGTTCTCCTTAACTTAAACCAGGCTGAATATTGGCTTTTCTCGGCAAAGACTGCTTGAATTCAGACTTCGTCTAGCAGATTAGCAGTTCTAAGAGATAGAATTTGCCCCCTCTCCCACAAGATTAAATTTTCTTGTCTACAACTGCTTGAATTCAGACTTCATCTAGCAGATTAGCAGAAGTTAGCTTTAGGCCCCCCCCCTATTTCCCTCCCCACTCCTTCCTCCCTCAATCATAGGATCATAGCACTGATTGTAATGTAATGAAGTGCTCAATGTTGTCTTAACTAACTCAACATATATTGCTATGAACTGAAAGAAGTTTATTAACTGCAAAATATCTCCCATGAGCAACAAAGTCGACCAATTCATTGAACTTTCTAAGAAAACAAAACTATTCAGTAGAGGCTTCAACATGGAAGTTGAGGGAGCTGTTCATAAACATTCACATTCACTTCCTGCCCTCTGACCCCTCCCTCACATAATAAATCAATCCTTCATCATTATTGTTGAAATATTAAAAAGAAAATGAAGTAATTGTGTCTCAGTAATTCCTCTTGTTTTGTCAATTTGCTTCCTGATAAAGAATTGAAAGTAAAATTATACTTCCCAGGCAAGACTGGCAACATCCCAAAGTGATTGGCTATATAGGTAAAACCAGGTTGCTAAGTTCATTCAACATATAACACAAATATGTTTTAAGTAAATTGTATTTTTTTTTGTTCCTTTCCTCACAGTCCTGTGGCCGAGCCATGCCAGTCAACTTGATCTACAATCTGGTGAATGGAGGAAGGTTGGTGTTTCAACAAGCAGCATAATCTGGAAATAGAAGGAATATTATCATAAAATCCTTTGTTAGATTCAACCTCTAACTATATAGAAACCAATTAAAAGTAGAAGATGAATATTAATGAGTGATATTGCTTTGTGAATCACTTTCTCTCCTTCCCAAGAACTTAAACCCACCCATCACTCTTCAGTCACTCTTCAGTAGCTGTGAAATAATTAGGGCGATATTAATTAACAGTAGAAGATGAATATTAATGAGTGATATTGCTTTGTGAATCACATCCTCTCATCCCCAAGAACTTAAACCCACCCAACACTCTTCAGTCACTATAAAGTAGCTGTGAAATAATTAGGGTGATATTAATTAACAGTAGAAGATGAATATTAATGAGTGATATTGCTTTGTGAATCACTTTCTCTCCTTCCCAAGAACTTAAACCCACCCAACACTCTTCAGTCACTCTTCAGTAGCTGTGAAATAATTAGTAGAGCGATATTTATGAACACATTTGAACATAAAATGAAAGACAAAAAAATTGTTAAAAACGTTTCTCTTTCTCGTGGTTTTTTCGATGAAGAAGTCATAAATTGGTTATTCCTACTTCTTACGGTCATCAGAAGTCTTTATTTACCCTGAAATTTATGTAAGAAGTATTTCAATGAAACTAACAAGAGTTTCACCAAATATACCAGGACTGTCACAGATGAATGATTTATTGTTATGTAGAGTAGTATTACAACATCTGCTCTGATTATATCATGATATCATAATAATAAATAAATATTCCAGGACTGTCACAGATGAATGATTTATTGTTATGTAGAGTAGTATTACAACATCTGCTCTGAT
>JAIPMN010182452.1:0-14558 GCA_020650975.1 Apostichopus californicus
CAAAGGGAGGGAAGAACTGGGTTTAATATATAATATAACGAAAATCCACGTTTACTCCAAAAGAAAATATGATTAGAGAAACAAGAGAAATAAGATATGACTCATAATTGACAAATAAGGAGTAAATATCATCTAAAATGTTACTCCTTATTTGTATATGTATATATATTATAGGTTATAAGCAAGGAGAGAAACCAACTCAGGGAATCGGTAATAACCTGGGTATCATCTGAATTTATTTTTGAATTCCATTTAGCTCAATAAAACCTCTCACAATTCATCAAAGGGTATCTCAACAATGTCGCATTACAGCTATTGCTGTAGAATAACGTAGATTATTAATATTTGAACAAATACCATTCATACAATAACAAAACATTGTTTTTTTTTTCAACTAACAACACGATATTTTTTAATGAGATTGTAATACAGTTGGAATAAAACGAAATATAGTGAAAAAAAACAAGCGGAGGAATTAAAGATGATTTGAGATCACTAAAGTAAGACAGCAAAACGGATTACAGTAATAAAACAATGTATGGTTCACTATTGACTCCTATATATTAAATATACAGTAAAGTGTTACTTCTTAGATCAGTTTCATCATCTCACTGATGCCACGTTAATTCTGGTAGTTGTAACAAACATGAAAGTATTTTTCATAACTTTCCCACGGTAACTACAGAATACTACTTTTTCACTACATTGATATAAATATAATCCTTAACAGGAAGTAGCACATTAGTAGTACCCTTTTTACAGATTTATGAATTATTCATGGTCTCCATGCATGGTTCCAATGTGTCGAGAACAAACTTAAAGACTATATCTATAACCATGAACAATCTACATATCTCAACTATCTATTACTATAACCATGAACAATCTATATATCTCAACTTTCTATTTCTATGATATACCTCTTTAACTATACCTTGTAAATATTGTTGCTATGGAGATGGAATTCTTGGGTGTGAGCCAGTGAAAGTCCGAAAGTTGGTGCTTATGGAGGTCAGGCAGGATGAAGGAGAGATAAGGGGAGATGGGGGTCAAGAGGGGTTAGAGATGTGTGTGTGTGTGTGTTTCTACAGTGTATGCTATATGAAGACTACTTATGATATTGTGTGAGAGGAAGGGAGTTCACTGTTCACTTTGACTTTGACTTTGACTTGGAATTGGCCTTGTGTTGTTGTGCTGGCTGTTGGGAAATGAAGGGTGTGGCTGAGAGTAGTGACTGCAAACTGATGAAGACCTGAGAGATTGAGTGAAGGAGTTGGGACTGGAGTAGTGAAGGAATAAAAGTCACAGAACATTATAAATATTCTCTATTCTTATCTTTGGAATTCCACGCTTCCGCATGAAACTTTGCAGCTTTGTCGGGACTAAACTAACATCGATCCTCTACTCGACAAATTGGTAGCAGAGCGAGGTTTGTAAAAGTCTGATCAAGAACAGTTTCCGAAGGTAAGAAGAGAAGAGAGAGAGAGAGAGAATAAAGAGAGATAGGCTATACTATAGAAATCCATGCTAGGAATTCTTAGTCCAATATAGGCCTATCAAATAAGAAAAAGCAATTGCGTATGAAAATGCAGCCATGTAATAAATGTGAGAGAGAGACAGAAGACGGCATTGAATGTGATCACTGTAAGAAATGGTGGTGCTGTGTCTGCATAAATGACCCAATAAGTGACATCATTACAGAAAAGCTATATCATGCTTTAAAAGATTTGGAGCAGTTTTCTTGGGTGTGTGAAGATTGTGGTGGTGGCAATTTACTGGCCCAGCTGGTCCAAAATGGCACATTCACAGTGATTCAACTTAGCCAGTATGGGTGCAATCTTAAAGTCCTAAACGAAATAAATGGTGCCACTGCTCAGTCTGATGCATCCAGGCTAAGAAGCCAGTCCAAATATCAAAATACAACGTCTACACCGGAGGTCCCAGAGGACAGAGTCCCGAAGGCAACCCCTTCTGAAAGTTCCATGAAATCCCAAGGGGATATGACAGGTCATTTATTACAGATTTTGCTACAGTCACAACAACAGATGCAACAATTATTTGAAAGTCAACAACGCTCCCAGGAGCACATGCAACAAATTATACAAATGCAGCAGCAAGCCAATCAACAAAATCAGTCACAAACAATGCAGCTCCTTCAAGAAATCAAAGATCAAAGAACTTTAGACCAACAAAGGTTGTTAGACACTCTCCAAAACCCAACGTCCAGCTTACCACAAGGGGCCATAGGTGGACAGTCAGTTCGGTCACCAATAATGACCAAGCTCCCTAAAATCCAGTTGCCAACTTTTGCTGGTGAAATTCTCAAATGGCCTAATTTTTGGGAGTCTTTTGAGATTAATGTAGACAGCCAACCACAGCTGAGTAACAAACGAAAGCTAGATTATCTCCTTCAACTCTTGACTGGTCCTGCCTACGATAAAATCAAAGGGCTGGGCCTAGAAGGAAATAAATATGCAGATGCAGTTGCCATATTAAAGGAGCAGTATGGTGATAAAATGCACCAGAAAAGGGCCCTCTGGAACAGCCTCCATTCAATGAAGCAAGTGAGAGAGAATATGGGAAATCTAGAAAAGTTTGTTGATGAGACCAATGCTCTCACAGTGGCCTTAAAGTGGCAGGGTGTACCAGATGAAGCTCTCAATGCTTATGTACCAGAATTGACAGACAAACTGCCAAGGTCCTTATCCATTGAAATGAACAAGATGAGATTCCTCCAAAACAAACACAAAAAAGAACAGTCCATACAAGAATTTTTGGACTTCCTAAAGAATTTCCATTTGCTAACCATAACAACTGGAAATACCAGTAAAACAAGAGAATCAAAAGAGGAATCTAGTGATCCGATCCAACAACCAACAAACAAACTACCTACCGCAAATTTTGCTCAAGATGCTTCCCAAGTGTACAGACGACCATGTTTGTTTTGTGGTAAAGGTAACCACTGGAGTGATGAATGTCGGAAAGTGACCGACATAAGAAAACGGCGTGAGATGGTCCAAAAAGAAGGTCGTTGTTTCAAATGCTTAAATAAAGGCCATCTATTCAAAGATTGCAAAAGAAAGAAGCCATGTTTTTACTGTAAAGATGTGAATCATAATTCAGCATTATGCTTAAAGAAAGAAATTGATCATCCAACACATCTTAATGTCCAAATTGAAGAAGAAAAGAAGCAAAATAAAATCGAAAAGGTGCAGATTGATGGCTACCTAACAGCTAGTCGACAAGAACATGGTATTATCATGGCAGCTTTCAAATATCCAATCACCAATCCAGTGACCAAAGAGAGAAAACATATGCATGTTTTTCTAGATACAGGGGCAAAAGTAACCTGTATTAGTGCAGAGGCAGCTGAAAGATTGAATTTGAGATCACAGAAGAAGATAACATTGGAAACCTCAAGATTTAACACAGATCAGGCTGAAACAGTAGTGGCAGGAATGGTGGAATTATAATTAAATGGGCCTAGAGGTTTTAGGCTTGATATCGAGGCCTACAGTATCCCTAAAATGGCTCCACCAATGGGATTAGAGGCAATTCATTTTGATAAAGCTACCTGGAAGAAAATTCAGGCTTTAAATCCTCTCAACATACCACCTAACTCGAGCAAGTCAATACCAATTGACATCATTATCGGGATCGATTACTGGTATGATCTTATGGGTGCAGGTTTGCCTATAACAGCTATTCAAGATAGCCTAGTAGTCCACCACTCATCACTGGGAAATATCCTTTGTGGAAAGGCTAAAAAGATGACAGATCCAAAATCTGATAAAAGAGAAGTCAATCCATATATCAACAAGCAACCATTGAAAGTAAATCAAATGTTATGCCTGAGTAAGAGGGAAGACCCCATACAGCAATTATGGGATCTAGAAACTATTGGAATCCAATCCGATGATCTCAGTCAGGCACCAAAAGATGAGGAAATCCTACAACGATTCAAAGATACCGTCCAGTGTGAAAATGGTCGATATACCGTAGGTTTCCCTTGGAAGGATGATAAGATCGTTCTGTCAAGCAATTTCAGTACTGCCAAAGGGCGACTTTCATCAACACTAAAGAGTCTGTGTCTATCTGGAGAACCAACTCCTAGGTTCCAGAAATACAATCAAATCATTGAAGATCAACTGCAGGCTGGTATAGTTGAGGCAGTGACATCTAAACAACCAGACGGTTCTAGAGTACATTACATTCCCCATTTAGCAGTAAATAGGGAAGACAAGGCAACTACCAAACTAAGAGTAGTGTACGATGCCAATGCAAAAACAAAAAATGAAAAGAAGTGTCTAAACGACATTACATTCAACTATGTGGACACAAAAGAGAATCCAGCCGACCTGGCAACAAGAGGCATTTCAGCAAAAAGTCTGAAAGAGTCAAACTGGTTGACCGGTCCTAAGTGGATCATCCGAGAGGAGATCTATTGGCCCAAATGGTCACCAGGTCAAAAAGAGCCAAACTTGCCATTGGTACTGAATAAGGGCCACAAAGAAAAAGAAAAATCCTATCTAAGGCAAGAAGCCCATCTGATGAGTACATGTGAAGAGGTGTCAACCCCATTTGGCATTGATGTCAGCCGATACGGAAACATCGGAAAGCTGATGAGAGTTACAGCATACTGTCATCGTTTCATCAACCTATGCCTCAAAAGGGATATTCCTGATACCAAAGCAGTCACAGTTAAAGAACTGCAATACGCCAGAAATCAATGGATCCAGGTTGTCCAAAAACAAGGTTTTAACGAAGAGATAAACCTGCTCAAGAAAGGGGGAAGAAATCAATTGATCAAACAACTTGATCTGTTTCTAGATGGGGATGTAATTCGTTGCGGTGGGAGGCTTGCAAATGCAAATCTCACAGAGGAAAGTCAATATCCCACCCTTCTTCCTCGTGACAACAAGTTCACAACTCTAGTGATCAATAAGGCACATGACAGGGTTTTCCATGCTGGAACAAGATCCACCTTGGCAGAAGTTAGATTGAGATATTGGATTCCTCATGGACTTACTGAGATAAAAAAGTGTCTAATGAGATGTCCCATCTGCTGATGGTGAGGTGCGATTTGTCAAGGTCAAACTTCCGTCAGGATTCACTACCAAACGAGGCGTAAAGGATCTGGTTCCACTAGAAGCAGACTTCAGCGGAAGTGACGATGACCACACCACTACCCTCCTTTTCATGCCACTTTGTTTGATGACCCCCGGAGATTGTCGAGAACAAACTTAAAGACTATATCTATAACCATGAACAATCTACATATCTCAACTATCTATTACTATTACCATGAACAATCTATATATCTCAACTTTCTATTTCTATGATATACCTCTTTAACTATACCTTGTAAATATTGTTGCTATGGAGATGGAATTCTTGGGTGTGAGCCAGTGAAAGTCCGAAAGTTGGTGCTTATGGAGGTCAGGCAGGATGAAGGAGAGATAAGTGGAGATGGGGGTCAAGAGGGGTTAGAGATGTGTGTGTGTGTGTGTTTCTACAGTGTATGCTATATGAAGACTACTTATGATATTGTGTGAGAGGAAGGGAGTTCACTGTTCACTTTGACTTTGACTTGGAATTGGCCTTGTGTTGTTGTACTGGTTGTTGGGAAATGAAGGGTGTGGCTGAGAGTAGTGACTGCAAACTGATGAAGACCTGAGAGATTGAGTGAAGGAGTTGGGACTGGAGTAGTGAAGGAATAAAGTCACAGAACATTATAAATATTCTCTATTCTTATCTTTGGAATTCCACGCTTCCGCATGAAACTTTGCAGCTTTGTCGGGACTAAACTAACATCGATCCTCTACTCGACACAATGAATTGTACTTCTAATCATGCTCAGTGAGACATGCAGAAGATTAAAAGACTCAAATAGGAACTACATCACAAACTATAGGAATTAAGCAATGCTTTAAAACAGTTGTTTATGATTCAGTAAACTCAAATACCCGTTATAATTAAAATGATCAATATAAGTCTTGAAAAACATAAGGTGAATACTTCTAAAATTTAGTATTAAAGATGTAGAATATTATGTTCAGGATCATGCTCCTTAATTTTGGTAGAAAAGTCAGACTTCATTTTTAAGCTATGATGAACAATTTTTCATGAAAATATGAGAGGTAATTGCTTTGCCTTAGCTGTGCCAAAAATGTTTATCGCCAATCAGCCTTCTCCATTCGTGCCAGTATACTTAAAATAATGGGAAAGACTAAAAAATGTAATACAGAACAAACTAGAGGAATTAAGCAATGCTCCAAACAGTTTTTTATTATTCAGTAAGCTCAAATACCAATAATAATAAAAATGATCAATATCAGACTTGAAAAACATAAGGTGAATACTCCTTTAATTTGGTATTAAAGATATAGAATACCATGTTCAAGATCATGCTCACTAAGTTTGGTAGAAATGTCAGACTTCATTTTCAAGCTTTGATGAACAATTTTTCATGAAAATATGGAAGGTGATCGTATTGCCTTAGCTGTTCCAATACTGTCCAATCGTGCTAGACAGTCAGCCAGTTTATATAGCTTTGTGTTACAGCCACTGAGAATTCTCTGCCTCCTGCTATAAGCTAGTTTTATCCCAAACAGGAGTCTGATAGAGGAAAATGCAAATGCAATTCAAAACCAAGTTTTACATTCTAAATCTGCGATGACAGTGTATTATCAAAATGTTGTTCATATACTTTCATTGCTTCATCTTAAGTATGTTTCGACCTTGTATAATCATTACGACAAATGGAAATACTGAGGAGTAATTCTGAACAAAACCCAGTTTGTATTGCATAGGATGAATTTGGTGCAGAAGATTAACTGTTTTGAAATTGAATGGTGGACTGGATTACAAAAAAAAAGTTAAATATTTCAGTATCAATGGTTGCATATGAGGGTAAAATTAAATCAGCCCTACCTTCCATGATCAATAATAAGATACCATTGCTGAGCTACTGAAATTTCTTTAAATTCTCTTTCAGCCCACCACATCATTTACGATGAAACTATATGTTAGTGTTGCTGTGTAAGTGTCATGTGCTCACTATGTATAGGAATCTTATCCATTTAGTAAGATACTGATCCAAGATATCACTTTAGGTGTGCCAGGTTATAAGCATATATTGACTTACATCAATTAATGTGTTAACCAGAAAGTAGAATCAGTTACTGTTGTGATTCCATGCCAATATGAAAAGCAACTTTACATACAAAATTTACCAACATTCTGTATTAATTGCGGAACAGAAATGTCCAAATGGTCTTGCAGTAATGGCTGATTTTTGCCTTAAATAGGAGGCTAAAGTTCAAGTCAATTTTCAATTCTTCAGTTAGAAAACTTTTTATTCAGACTGGTACCTCTAAAATACCCCAAGTAACCTAGCGTTGACCTTGATGTCAAAAGTGGGACCATCTTTTCACCAGGGGTTCCTATACATACCACGAGGTGTTGTATTTACACGGTTTTTAAACTTTTCACTCTGCTGACCTCATATATGACCTTTGTCCTTATGAAAAACAAATTCCTGCACGTAAAACTGTTACCAAAATAATGCTAAGCCAATAAATGCCAAACCCTCTCATAACAATGTCAAGTGTAGCCTATATATAGGCAAATCATTTTGTGCAATTGATATCACCATATCAAATTTGAAGAAATCTTTGTCGTAGCTAGGTAATTGCATTTGGAGATTTAAATTTTTGATCCCAATAAATCAGTGATATGAAAACCAAAGTCATTAGGGTTCACCTTATACTCACCATGGGTCATACACTCACCACATATATGGTAATGATCACTCTCTCCCTATTGAGTTATTGTCCAGAAAACTTGTTATGTATATATTACTAAGCAAGGCTGCGTGGAATCGGTTGCAACACCCATCACTATGTGTTTGCTATCTACCGATATATCAACATACCAAATGGTTGCCATGTTATTGCGATTTGAAGATTTTTTGCAATTTGAAGATTTGTTTTGCACAACCCTGACACATCATTAATATTCAAGATATGAGAACCAAAATCATTATGGTTTGCTAGGCCTACTCAATATGGGCTGTCCACCCACCATGTGCATATGATCACTCATTCTATAATGTTGAGTTTATCATGCATGAAAATTTTTGTTAGCTAACCAAAGCCCCACCTCATATATGTATGATATCAACTGTAACACACCAGTATGTTGGCTATCTACCAATATCATCATGCACTGTAAAATGAAACTCCACCTTGGTTGCCAAGTTATTGCAGTAAGAAAACATTAATGCTTGACCCTGTGATCTCATTTATACTCACGAATGAGACAAACACACATGCACGTACGCTGACCTGGATGTAAGGCCATCTGTAGGTTCATTTTGGTTTCAGAAAGGAAACGATGTTATTCCAATTTCCTATTATCCTTTCAAACATGCGACACAGACTGCAACAGGAAAGTACAGTAATTGTTGTACTGATATGACGAACACAGTTACCGTGTATTTATTTTAGGTCAATAGGCTAAGTCTAACGTACCCCATGCACGGATTTCGTCAGACAAGCCACGATCGATATGCTAGCCGTACCGTTGGTACGTATAGCAAGACTTACATTAGGCCAACTAAGCCTTTAATGATGAACATGACATGGGCCTAATGTAAGTATATACATTACACGCCTAGCCTATCACGAGGAGTGCCGTGTGCGCATGAACACGATCTAAAATTAATTTTTCGATAATTAATCTTGTTTCAGCAGTAGTCGATCTTCACCTAAACGATATTGTGTTACATAATTTTGCCATCTTACCATCTTGTAAACAATGGTAAGTGCCATTAGCCAATCAAATCACAGGAAATATGGAAACTACCATTGACTATTTCGTTATCAGTAAAGGCAGAATGTCCATATAGTCCTCCATGAAAATATTCACTTTGAAATACTACAGAAACGCACACTGCTTAGTTATAATGATCCCTGAAAAAAATTGGCTTGTGCGCAACTGAAGCCTATAGTGACATGTCAATAGTACGGGCTATTAGCCAATCAAATCACAGGAAATTTGGAAATCACCATTGACTATTTTTAGCAAGAAATTCTCTGTAATGGAAATGTTGTTAACTCTGTACTTGCGGTAGATTGTTATGATTTATTTGTTTTCAAACAAATTCAATCATCTGTACAAAAATAGCTCAAATTTAACGGTCGTCTAATCGTCCGTGATGACCAAAAAATTGCGTCGAACAACCTAAAGCGCTGCTTAGGTTGTCCGACAGACGACTATCATTTGACGTGAGTGTTTAACACTTCAAACAAAACTCGGAAAATCAATTTTCTTTAAAATCAAAATCTGCCCCACAAGTGATAAAGTCTTGTTGGTATCGCCACCGCCCCCACCCCCCCCCCTTTCGTAGAAACAACGTATGAAATAAATCACATTTTGGTGCGTTCCGTAATGAGGGGAAAAATCCTACACTATAGCTGTATGCCCACCCCTTCTGATCGCTAACTTGCAGTTAGCACGTTTTGTTATAGTAAAGGCAGAACGTCCCTATAGTCCTTCATGAAAACATTCACTTTGAAATACCTCTACATGAACACACGATGCTTAGTTATAATGACCCCTGACAAACATTGGCTTGTGCGCAACGGAAGCTTATAGTGACATGTCAATGTTAAGGGCTATTAGCCAATCAAATCACAGGAAATTTGGAAATCACCATGGACTAATTTTAGCAAGAAAATCTCTGTAATGGAAATGTTGTTAACTCTATACTTGTGGTAGATTGTTAAGATTGATTTGTTTTCAAACAAATTCAATCATCTGTACAAAGGACTGAAATTTTGGTTCCGTGGAGAAGAAGTTGTGGTTTTTAAAAGAAAGAAAGATATTCATGCCAAAAATGTTTTGTTTTGTTTATCATAGGCTTAGCTGTAAGTATGTGTAATTTGGGTTTGTTTCTTCAGAATCTTGAGAATATACTCTGACAATTGTAATCTTCGTGTTTGGCTCACGTTTTACTTATGAAGCAGGCCAAACAACACAGTGACCAGGCATAAATATACTTTTAGGTTTGGGAGAATTACAAGTGGCACCTTCCCATGAGGGTTAGACCGATTAACACAGAGATCATGGGAACAGCATGAAAAGGCGGAACGCTCACACAAAAATAAACATATTAAGGCAAAATAGTAGGTTTACTATGCACATGAATCGTATATTAAAAAAAAACAATGGGGTCACTTATACTTTAAGAAAAATGTAAAATGATATAAATAGGTTACTTACAGATCTTCTCAGAGCTCTTACGTCCTATAAGAAATCCAATGAATATAAAATACTTTTAATAGTCCCAACGAAATAAAATCAAAAGCGTGGCGCGGGTCGACCATATACAATTCAAAATGAAATTGCCTCCTTGGGATACTTCCTGTGCGGTTCACTTAATTGGGGACGTCTCTGGTGTAGGGTGGCTCTCTGGATGGCTCGCGACTCGGGGAAAATACTCTCTTGGGCGCTTCAAGGTTGTGTCTAGGAGGGGCTGTACATCACTGGGGTTGGGTCATCGCAGGGCTTCACTTCCGGTGCCAAACACGGACGTATAATTAAAATGGCAATTTATAGTTCCAATACAACAGAAAATTATCACAACTGGCGGTTCAACAAATAATGGGGTTGCCAGATATCAATACATGATGAGATACAGGTCTGGCTCCATGGGTAAAGCTTCTGGTGATCAGTAAAACTGTAATCACAATAAAGTCTCCAAGTGTAAACAGTTCCAGTTGTTTAAAATAAATTATCCATGTTTAGAACAGCTCCATCTCTAACCTTATCCTTCATCTCTTCTCCTCTAACTACTAGAAACTCGGCTTAAGTAACTCCCCTTAACATTGTCCCCTACAATCATACCCTGTTCAATCCATTCCACAATTCCTAAAATACATCCCATAAATATGGGAAAACATCCCATAATGATAGTACATGGCAACTCACACAAGATCACCTTAAACCAATCAAACACAAATGTTGGTTCATTGATTATTCATACAATAGTTTTTCTCAACCTCCCCCGTCCGACTCTAGACCAGCTTGCCCTTCACACCATGGCATCTGGGGTCCATTGACCTACTAGCTGTCAATTAACACTTACTAAAATAATTACCAGACACATTACTCAACCTCAAATCATGAACTTATAAATGGGTCTCTCAGTGTCCTAAAGTAAATTTGAAAGTAAACAAACATCACCAAGAACATTCCTACCAAACCATAAAAAATAGCTATTACTGTGTATTTCATCCACAGTTCTAAAAAGTGGTAGATGCTTGGAGCCAGCACATGTATTCCTAGAAAACAAGGATCACACAAAACAATTACTATCATTAAAATAAAAGACAGGTCACACAGGGCCGCCTGACCACGAACTGTTGTCATGTAGTATTTAGCAATTAAAGTGAAAATTTAGGAAACTCCTCAATCTAAATGTTATTTGTTATCAAATGAATAAAAATAAAATAAGTAAGTGAAAGGGAATGATCAAATGAATAAAAACAAATATAGGAAAATGAAAGAAAATGATACACCTAAACAACAGAACAGTAACCAGGTTTTGTTCTGGTTACACTTTCCCCTTGCCACTGGAAATGGCTCCTGACATTTCACCTTAAAATATGTCATCATAAGTGTGACTTTCGAAGAGACCTAAATAAAAAATAAACAAAAACACGAATGTTCACATACGAAATTAAATGATATTTAACTATCCACACCTGTATACACTGACGTCTTATCTGATTCCATTTCACCAAACAACGGAACACTTGGTGCAAATAAAACACATGTTATTATGTAATAAATCAATTCATAACACTCATAGTAAATGAAAACAATATGTCAAAACGTTAAAAACAAAACACTTAATAGGAGTATATTCCATCATAACGTTCACTATTTCAATCAAGGAGAACATGTTTCCCTCATTTAATTTCACTAACTTTACATCATGCGCAATAGATATAAGTAGATAACTCGACCACAAATAGTAGTGATTGGTATTATCTGTTTCAACACACAAAACATCATATTACCTTGTAATCATATGAAATAAATGACGTGAAATGTAAGTAATTTACTCAACGCGTCTTTGTACCCAGTGTAGCATACTGTAACAGACAAATACTAATATATCAAAACTTTTCATCTGCAATAATTAAACATTGGCTACCAAAGAGCAAATAGCCTTAGAAAACTCTTTTGGGAGATCCCTACAAGACAATAAAATATTAGCTTTCTCTTCCCAGGAAGGGTTAGTAACCTTGCTTTGGTTTGCTTGTGAGCATGTGACACACCTTTGCGCAATCGTGCCGAATGTCTAGTTGGTTGTACTTGGTGTCGTACTCGTGATCTCAACACAGGGCATATTGGTGTGGGCTCAGTCTTTGGGAATCGGGTTGCCGGTGTAGACGGTGTCCCTGCTGGTAGGGTTGCAGCTTCTGGCTCCACTGGGATTCTTCTCTCTTCCAATATAATATCGTGCTCCGCCTCTTCCAATGTAACATGCGGAGTAGTCACTTCCTTAATATTCTGGGGAACGACCTCGGCAGGAGGTATACAAGCTCTTGAATTTCTAGCTGGTACATGCATTGTTAAACTGCATACCAGGATAGCTGATCATCTCTATCAAATCGTCGAGTGTGCACATTTGGCGAAATTGAGTTAAATATTGTTCTTACCTATTTCGAGGGTGGAGAATCGATTGAGCCGGGTTAGAAGTTCTAAAACTCAGAGTTCTTTAGTTATTTCTGACTGGTCTTTTGACGAATGCTACCTAAAGCCCACTCTCGTTTTCACATACTGACCAATACTTTCGTCATTATAACCATTTAGTAACACAATTTGTCTAAGGTCTATGCGTTTTTGCATAACGAGGAATATTACCCTTTGGAACAAGCCGAATATAACAACCATGTCATACTGATTTGAGAACCAACTCACTGCCACTTGAAAACACCCAGGATTATGGAAAGGTAATATCTTTAATATTCCCACCTCATCCTTTAAGTGATTAATGCAGCATTTCATACACGATAGCATAACTCGTGAAAACAGAATGACTAGTGGGTCAACAATAATATACCTGAATAGTAGCCTAGTGTTATGATTGCGGTACATTCGATGCTTGTACCTGTTGCGTGAGAAGCAATATACAGTAGACTGGAATAACGCTATTTCTCTACTGAATCAGTGTCGGTACATTTAATTAGAGCTATGTGTAAATGAGGAAACAGGTTGTGCAGGACAATGATGACCATGGGTGTAACTGGTATAAAAATGATGAATAAATCACTCAAACCTAATTGTAACCGCGAAGACTGCAATACCTAGACCAAGGTTAATTAATTTAAGCCATTCTTAGTGTTAGCCTAACCATACCTTAGGATGAAAGGGAAGGAATCCTAAACCATCATATTAAACTTATATAACGGAGATCCTTGTGATAAACTTATCCCTAAAATATCAATATCTTGCACGGCACGGGAGTTAATTGGTATTCAAAAGTCGTGGCATCGAGCTACTTTTTTGTCAATATGTGATGTCATAGTGCCACTTGGGATGGTGGGGGGGGGGCAATATAATTTAATTCTCTCGGTTTTCTGTCTCCTTTCCAATGTGAATGTCAACAGTCCAATAAACAAATACCAGTATTATGACATATTAAAACATAAAAACACCAGCTCATTTCCACTTAAGACCTCCTCCAGTCTTGAGTTTCGTATATGAGGAAACATGAGAAATGAAACATCTCCCTCAAGAAATATGGTTTCTCTTAGCTGTTAGCGGCTTTGCTCATCACAAGCATTACTCAAGCCTAATTTAATCTACCTTTATCTGGCTAAGCAATACCCAGTTGCATAGTTAAAGTCACATACTTTTACATGAAACTTTGGAAGGTAGCATAGTTTTTTTCTTAAGTAGTTACGATGCTACAAAGGACGACGGGGGTTTAGACCGAATTGCCAGAAAATGTGTATATCAACCTTCCGATTTGAAAGAATCTTGGATGTTTCCTTCCGCAGACTGAGACGTCCAGGGTCGTAGGGGAAGCTATACCAGACCTTTTGGAGAAATAAACCAAGTCAGAACATGGACACACAAACCAAATGAACTTCACCAAACAAATACACTCTCAGCCCTGGTTTTCATACATTGGGATTATTAACCCATAAGGTTGCTCGACATAAGAAAGGAGAAGGTATACTTGCTGTTCCAGAATGGACGTTGCAAGCCATTCGAAGATTCCATGTACTACATGATATTGTATCTCATTTAGATTGTAAGGAAGAACAATTACCAAAGGGATTTTTCTTAACTTTCAAGTACGTTTAATACTGTCTTGCCAAATCAATTAATGAATGATCATTCACGATTTATCAAAGAAACATGGCTTATTCATTGGCTGACACATTTCTTCAAGGATGGTCCAGACAAGTTTAGTTAGATCAAGAGTTATCGGAAATATCGGAAATAAAGGTTGATGTGACTCGGGGGGGGGGGGT
>JAIPMN010182455.1:0-28739 GCA_020650975.1 Apostichopus californicus
CCCCCCCCCCCCCCCCCCCCCCCACCCGCCCCTGACTGTATGGACGCTCCGCTACTGCATCTAACCATCTTTAAACAAATTTCAGTATTTCGGTATGACCTAATTTCAAGTCGTTATGTATGTGAACAGCTTTTGCGTAACAACTCATCACGCACTCTACAAATCCCCCCAAATTTGTTTTGATGCTACTGAAATATATTATCGTTGCTTTATAATTGCTTGTCTCGGTATGAAAAAGCTCCCTATTCCAATGCAAATCGTCTAAATCTAATTTGCCTATCTAGTTCATTGTTGGTATTCGCTTTGTCGTTCAATTAGATTTTTATACGTCTTTCCGAATCCATAATATCTCATTATTGATATTTCAAATCCTGATTGGAACACTGCCGGCAATAAGTTCCTTGCTTTATGGTATGATAATGTTTGGAGAGAACATGTCCATGATAGAATAACATATTGTACCGTAGCCACCAAACTGTAGAAACTTTAAACGGAAATGTTCCACCGTAATTTGTAGACATGTTAACGGAAATGTTTAATGTTCAAAGAATAACATATAGTAGCTCTAAAATAAGTCACGAAACACATCTATTAAAATTGTCTTCTATTTATTAACGCGGAACACTAAATTAAAAGGCTAAATAACAACAAGCTAACTAAAATTTACCGAACAATAACTAACAGCTGACAACTAACAACTAAACAACTGAATAAGTAACAACTTAAAATTTGAGCCACCCAAACGTGTAAGTTGTAATCCATAAGCCCATGCGGGTTTCTCCCACATTTGTGGTCGCTTAAGTAAAACTAACTGCTGATTATTATTTTTATTGTATCCCAAAACAGCAGCAGCACCAGCGGCAGCAGCAGCACCTTTTAACGGCATAATACCATCTGAAAAACAAAAAGAATGTGATTTACATATGTGATACCGGTACAAAGTGTACAGTTTCATGTTCTCTTGTGTAACCTGCATGGGCAAACAATGTTGTGTATGTCCCCTATAGTCAATCGGGGGACATACACAAGTGTTGTTTTTAGTGACGATACGTTCCTCCGTACTGTGTTACCAAGTGTCTGTGAAGAAGTGAGTAATATATCATTTAAAGGGGTTGTTTCAAAACTATATAAGAATAAAATAAAAACCTGAACAGTGCAAATAACAACGAACCGAGCAGTGAAACAAGTTTCTGATATGTTGACGTCTCTCCAGAATATTACAGCTATAACACGGCCCGTGTGTTTAATTTAATACTTTCGCTTACTTTTCCTTGCAATTATATCCCAGAGAAACTTGCAGGCACTGGTTGGTGTTTATTTAGGTTTAAACGTTATGTGTTAAAGACACACTAACACATACACAATTAATCGAAGTTTCTTATATGCATAGGGCCAACGCGTAGGCCTACTTGTGACTAACTTCCAAGTTCTACCACGGTGTACGCGTAAGCCTATAACCTTGATAAAAGCGAGCCGCTTGTGGATTGAATTTGTAAACATAAAATATCTTAAAATGTCAATTAGCAGCGCCTGGAGTATTCAAAGAACAGAGCATTGTTAGGGCTAGGGTTGCTTTAGATATTTCACATCATATTAATTGTATTAAGTTAGATATTTTTTTTATAAGAATATAACAAAATGAACATCTGCATCTTATGTGTATGCTTTTAGGGAAATATTAAAAATTCTTCAGACGGTTATCTTTCGAATTGCAACAGGATTTGACGAACGGTTTGTGCGGTACTGTGTTATGTAAAAAAAATTATTGAATTTTTATTTGATGTGTCTTTTCAAATATTTCAATGATACTTTGCGAAACGGTGATAACTTATGTCCCAAAATCATCATAATCACCTTCAGTGAAAGGTTCGCCCACAATATTCGAGGATGTTTACTGCCTATGCTGATGATATCCGAAGTACTGATGTAAAAGAGTCAGTTAGATTATTAAACGTCTTTCCGAATCCATAATATCACATCATTAATATTTGAAATCATGATTGGAACACTGCTAGCAATAAGTTTCATGCTTCATTTATTTATTAATTTGTATCATAATGTTTTGAAGAGTATATGTCCATGATAAAATAACATATTAATTATCAATCATGAGATCACTTTTGAACTAATAACACAATTAGGCCTCCAAGCCAGTAAATGAAACATACAGTAAAATTTACCTTTTTTTACCATGAACCGAAACAGTATACTCAAAACCTCTGCAGAATTGAGACGTCACCTCGATTATAACATGATCCTGACCTGGTCCACCACTAATAAGTGTTGGACTCCCACCTGTGCCATCACCCCGGTTATCACGAGCTTCAACATATGTGATCACTTCATTTCTTCGACAGTGGTATGTGAATTGATGTGTCTGATATCCAGGCCCGGAACCTGGACTTGTGCTTTCTTTATGGAGTAACACGTTCCCATCCTTCTGTTTTCCAATAGTAAGGTTGAATTGTCCACCCTGTTCCGTGCATATCTTGTTATACGCACCAAAAAGCACACTGGTACCCCCAATGAAACTTAATGCAGCAGTAGTAACGCCGGCTATCGCCATGGTGGTATCTGAAGAACAAAGAGAATGTGATTTACATATGTGATACCGTTACAAAATTTTCAGTTTCATGTACGCATATGTGACCTGCATGGGCAAACAATGTTGTGTGTGTCCCTTTAGTCAATCGGGGGACATACACAAACTTTCTGACGGCATTTCGTTTTTGGTTGATGCCTTTACAGCTGTACGTTTCTTTGTTTGTTCCGCCAAAGCAGTAGTACATTTTACTACTGAGGGCAACAATGCCGTCTCCTTCCCATTCCACCTTAAACACACCAGGGGTAGGTTTGTCGTACTGTTTATGTTCTTCCGTATTTGTACGTGGAAACCATTGATCTTTATTCCGTTGATAGTCTTTGTACAGGTCTTTGTTGAGCAAATCTTCTAGTTTTTTGGCGGCAATGGCAAAAAAGGCAGATTCAGTGTCCATCTCAACATACTCCTAAAAGTTTCGTCCGAAATATTTGTCCAAGAAATCGTAGTTAAATTGAAGCATGCCTAACTTTGCATACTGATATACGATAGAGATACATTTGTAGAGGTAAGTCCATCGCAATAGAGCGCTTGGCAGATTCAACTTCGTATGGCTTTCCTTGTTCGTTATGGTTTTGCCGTAGGACAAATTTCCGACGAGTTTCATCGTATCGGCAATAATAGTCTTGGCATGATCTCTGTCACCTTCCCTTCTCGCATCTGATAAGGCCTCACCAAACATTTGAAAACAAGCTTTGGGTGTAAATTCGATGACTTGGTAGATTCTGGTTATATTCAAGCCTTTTTCCAGATACAACTTGACGAGAGGTGTAGTCAACAAGATCTACTCTCCAAACATACTGCCAATCAGACTTCTACGTGGATTAGACATGATGTTACCCTCGATCGCAAATACTTTCATATGTTCTCCAATATCGTCGATGGAGATTTCCGAATTCTTGAAGATTGGGTACATTTCCGAAAATTTAGGTTTAAGATCATCCGGTACATGAATATCGCACTCAATAACACCGAATAAGACTAGTGGTCGTCTCAAATGGCACGTACTATTGTTTCCGGTTGAAATTTACTAGCTTGCTCGAGTGGTAAGCGAATAGACTGAAGAAAATGTTGGAGATGTTGGCAACTGTTTATTATTTGACAAAACTGACATTCCCAAATTTCTTCGTAGTTGAAGCCAAGAGATTGTATGTAGGCTCTGATTTCTTTTGTATGTCGTTTACGGACTTCGAAACACTGTAGCTGTTTCCTATGTGTGACATTTGTTGATTGTCAAGTTACAATCGTGAATATCCCAGTAGCATCAGTGGAACTGGTAAACGGTGTTTTTGTTTTGACAAAAACCATCTACTGGTATACGTCTAATTCCCACTGGTTTTTCCTAATCATTCCACTGATGTCGAATACGAAATTCTTTCTACGTGAACCTTCCACTCTAACCACTCGATACTCGCTGGGCGACTCCTTTCTAACTTGAAACCCGTTCTTCCCGGCGTCTCAGATAGCCTGGGCCCGTGGGGCATGTTCTGCATGGTGGTCGATATAAGTAGAGTGCGTTCGCGACAATTTTTTTGATTGCAGATTTTTTTTTTCTGTTGATGGCGGTGCAAAATAGCCGATGGTCCACCTACTTGATTTTTACGGAATGTAAACAAAGAAAACGGTTTGACTTTTGCCATCTGAAAAAAAAATCATGGTGAGTCCCGGCACGGATATTCCGACTTTAAAGACATCTATATCCCGTTCTTTGGAGACGTTAACCATCTTCTCTAAAACGTAAAAGAAAGATGCCACGTCTAAATTATTGTACCACAATAAAAAATCTTTCATCGTGGATATGCCCTCTTCATGCCACCCGCGATGACAGTAGGCATAATCTATACTTCAATCCATACTATTAGATTTCTTCAAGTCACTTTAGAATGCCTCGCATGGTGGGAGTTCTTTGTTTTCCAACTTTTGCAAGCTGATCCATTCATATGGAAAGAAACCCTTTTGCTGAGTGCAGTCGTAGGCATTGAGAAACGCAGCATAGCTCAAACCAGGCGCAATAAAATTAAAATTTTTCTGCCTTGTCAGTGTTATATTCGCTTCAAAAGAAATATAAGGGTATCGTTCTCCACCAATCACTGACATTAAGAATTGTTCTGTTACCAAGTTAATGTCGTATAAACCAGAGTTGAAACCTATAAGTGGAAGTTCAGATAGATAAGCATTGACTTTGTTTAGGAGGTCATGTAAATAGTGAGGCTGGGCATTTTTCTCAAGTGTTTGACAAAAGGCCTCAAATTCTTCTTTGTCTGCCTTTATACGTGATTCTGTCTCCCGGATATATGTACCGTAATATTCTTTCAAGCCAGAGAAACTTTGTTCTGATATTTCCGATTGGTAAGACAAAACACTCTTATTTCCGATGGGTAAGACAAAACACTCGCTAGTAGTATTTTCGAATCACCATCAGACACGAAGCATCTCGGGTCTTAGTAGTCGGGAACATTATTGCATACGCTCACACTAAGTGATACATGTTTTGCTTCCCACGTGAGTTTACTATTATATTAAATTCCTTCATGATGCACTGCGTCGAAGTAGCATTCGAAAGAAAAAAACGGTTCAATGGTGATGATATCTGAGAATGTGGGAATATGAATGCCTTCTTCCAGTAATTCGAAGACTGTCTTTGGATGAGTGAAAACAACAACGGGAAACGTATGTTTGACGTCGACTCTGTCGCAAGTCGCTTCGTGGTGGTGTAACATACCTCTATGTCGCCACAGCTCACGACATCTTTGGCACTGGTATGATTTAGTGTAGTTGTCGAAATCACCGATGTAGGAAAAATGATCACCGTACAGATTCAAGTACATGGTGTCCTCTTAGTGGCCCAATGATCGACAAACCAGACGAGCATACAGGTATGATGACGGATTGGGGTTATGGGAAGTCTTGTCCTCTCGCGTTGAGCTGTTTCCATCGACTTCGTTTGCAGTATAACTTGTTTTTTCGATATCCGAATCAACGACAAAAAAAGAGATGTTTAGTTTAAAGAGAGTCTCGACGTCGCTTAGCGGTACACCCTTGAAATCATTCTGTTGGACAGTGGACGTTACATCTGCTCGGCAAATTTCTTAGCTTTCTTTTCTAGAGCTTTGACTCGGCCCCTTTGTGTAACGCCAAACACCTGACGAGACAGAAATTGTCATCGTTCCTGGGGATTATTGTTTCTATCTCTCTCCAGGCTCACGACGGCTTTATTGCTATTGAGGACGTCTGGTAGCGCCTTAGCACCTCCGATCGGGTGATCTCTTAATTTGTAAACAAAGAACATGGCATTCGTCACCATTTCTACCTCCCATTTCGAATTAGGGCGCGCTAAACGTACATATGTTCAACAGGATCGTTGATGTAGGAAGGTTTGGAAGCACCCTCGGTCGGTGACAAGAACAGGTTCCTTGGAAAATCGGGTATTACGAGCGGCAAAGTAGTATTGTCGCTTGCAATTCCTGCATTTCCGAAGAAAGCCAAAATACAACGTTTTTCTTGAAACCGTCGTTTGGTTTTCGAAAAGCTGGTTTGTTACCTGGACGAGTTCTTCAGTGGCCATCATCTGTAGTCGAATATTAAAACTATGTCTCAGTTAACCGTTCGTTTGAAATTTGGTCCGTATTTCCAACCAATGCTTTACATAGAAGTTCGTTTAAATCTTGAACATCACAATTGTCCACACGCCCTAAACTATATGGCAAGAGGAGATTCTAAGAATAGCGGACCGGATTTTCCAGCTTTAATTTGTCATCCATGCCATGGCCGCCTGTATTGGTTGTTCCATAGGCACCATCAGTAGAATTATTTCTCATTTGCAGGTGATTCGCAGTATGCGATCTCCTTGGATCCTTCGCGTCAGCTTTGTGCTTTTCATATTCCATCGGATCGGACCCTCATCCTCTTTTTCATGTGGCCCTTCTCTGATCGTCCATACATCAAATTGTAAGGTGAGGATGGGTGACAGTGAGGATGTTCGTTGTCTCTTAGCAGACCGCTCGTTTTCATTACACGACTTATCATGAGTCTTCTAATGTCTAACCAACGCATCTCAGCTTCGTAGAAATATCTTTTCACAGACGGTACAGGTGTTGATCGTTTCCTCTACATCGTGTTTACTCTGGTGTCGCATTAAGGCATTGCGTTTTGAGAAAAATCTTTGACACGTCTTACAAACATATTCCCCCGCACCTACGTGTATACTGGCCATATGACGTTGCAGATGATGATGAAGATTAAACCCTTGCGGGCACAAGGAACACATGTATGTCATTCTTACAATGTTGTACGGTAAACTTGAACAACCAAGATAAAACAATATTGTAATAAACGTTATGTAAACTTTTAGATGTAAACGGTTTAAAGTCAAATGACTGAATAAGTCTCGGACGAAATCACTTGTCTAAAATCATAACTGGATTATGTCCCGCTCGTCGCCGTTCGGTATATTCCACTATTAAGAGAGGTGTTTTGTAGTTGTGTTGCATCTTAAAGAGTCAAAATAAAATAAAGCTGTAAGCAAACTGCTTATCCACTAGAGAGCCTGTGTAAGAGAATGTGTAAAAGTAAGTTAGCCTGACGTTTCGATCCTAGCAGAATCTTCTTCAGAGGCTAAATGGCAAGTGTCATTTGGCCTCTGAAGAAGGTCCTGCTAGGATCGAAACGTCAGGCCAACCTACTTTTACACAATCTCAAAGAGTCATTGTGTTTTTGCTCTCTAAATATTTTGAGAACAACACTTCACATCACTAACCAATTTTAATTTAGTGAATTAATTTATTGGTACTATTATTATTAATCCCTAACCTATGCGACTATGCCGACCTTTCACCGTTGTTAAACTCGTCACCAACCTATTATCGAATGGTATGGTCCAAAATAATGGGAAACGTCTTTTGTTGTTTGGTGTATTTTTTTCTCAAGGAATAATATTGAAACATTGATACAACGTTGGTCTGTTTGCTACAGCAGTACTACAACACTACACGATACACACTTGTTGTCAACACATACAGACAAACACAATCAATTTCTGCACTCTTAGAATATGAAATTACTCACTGTACCCTTATAACAGACAGAACAGACATAGAATCAATTGGTTGTCTCGTTCAGGCATGTAACTATGACAACAATTTTATGCATACTTTACAATGAAAAGACATATAACAATCGATAAGTCATTTGGTGGAAGGGCTTTGAAGCCGAAGCTTTTACAAGAAACCCACCGTAACATAATTTATTACAATGAAAATGTAAATAAAAGGGAAAATAGACGGATATGATATACCATTGATGATATATTGTGAACTATGAACATATTGTGAACATGAACTATCACCACCTTAAGTATCGGATTTACTTAGCTTCATTGGAACGAAGTGGTACAGCACCAGTTGAAATTGATAAATTAAAGATAAATGTAAGAGGAGCTGCTAAAGCTAAACGATTATCTTGGAGAACATTAACAGAAATATTATCAATACCACACGCACATTTTTTTCATATCCATATTTAAGTCAATAATTTCTGTGTAAGTTGTTGGTAATAAAAAATAGAGAAGTTGGGTTTGCCTCAGGAAAAAAGTCACGAAAATTTGAATTACATAGGGGGGTTGTACTTGCAATATATTAACAAAATAGTTGTTGGATGTGTCAGCCATTACTGTACATGTTTATCGGTGATATAATTGTTATTCTCTTTAATTTTATCAATACGAGTTTGGGTGAAGTACGACCAAGAATTTTATAAATGATATCCAAAGTTTCCTTTAGGTTGTTTTATTGTCATCAAAACATTTTTCATAATGCATCTTTTTAGCCAATCTGATAATATTGGTTAGATTATTTTTATACTGAGTGTACTTGTACTTATTAATGGAAGAGGGGGCGAGAAAGATATTCTTATAAAGCTTGTTCTTTTTGGAAATATATCTTAAAATATCAGGTGTAATCCATGGGGACTGGAGCGCCTATGAGAATTAACCTCAAATTCTTTAATAATACAATGCTTAGATATAATTGGTGAACTCTATCAATTAATAAATTATATGCCACATCTGCATCAGTCTCATTAAATAGAGGTCCCCAATCAAAGAAGAAAGTTCAAGTTTGACATGTGTTGCGCTTTCGCACTAGTATCCCACCTGTGGTAAACAAGCTTATTTGTGTTAACAGATAAACTAGTACCAAAATCCCTATAACAAAAGATGGTAGGTGGTCGCTAATGTCAGATAATAGATGCCAGATTTTTGAATTAACAATAGAATCATTACAACAAATATTATCAATGAGTGATGAAGATGTGGATGTATTCCTTGTTGTTTTTTATATTAATGGTAAATAATATGATGAGAATACATTAAATCAAGAAAATGTGAAATTTGAGGCAAATGGTCATGCATCAAAAGATCAATATTAAAATCACCTGTAATATAGCAAGTTTCTTTCCATTTTGTATGTTTTGCAAGCTACCAAATAATGCATCATTAAATGCAGTTATTGGGACATCAGGGGGTTTATAAATAACTCTCAAGATAAAAGTTATATTGTTGAGTATAACTTCAACAAACATGGACTCAAATGAAAGAGGGTTTATAAAAGATCATATCTAATTACAAAAAATTAAATTATTGATATTAATTTCAATTCCCCCGCCACGTTTAACACTCCTTTAAATCACTTTCGTCTGAATATAAAGTTGAATTAAGATTAATGGGTGAAATATCATTATCATCATGTCAAAGGTTGAGCTCCTGCTCACAAAAAGAAAATTCATTTACTAAGGAAGGGTAATCTCTAGAAAAGTGTTATACATTGTGTTACAACAGGGTATAAGCATGAACTCTATACATTTAACATGGTGTAGATATCTCGTCAATCAGAACTAGTTGTTACTAAAAAAGACAAGAAAATAATAAGGTGCGTGATAAAGGTAACTATGCGATATGGCAACCTGAAATAATTCATTGTTGACTCGAGTGTAAACACAATAAGTGAATTAATGTATTGATTTATATATTCAGATATACTTGCTGCAAATATGACAAACAAATTTGAATAATTCCAAAAACTCAAACATGGCCAAATGCATAAAATCAGTAAGACATTAGCTATAACATGTAACGGGAACCCTCGAAAGTAGAGAATATTTTTATTTGTGTCTTCACGGTCCAAACAATTACAGCAAGTCAATTTAGAAGCCTTTGAACCTGACGTATTAAGGCGTACGTTGTTGTTACTGTGAACGCTATATACAACAAGAGAAAGTAGTCTTACAAGGAAAATGTAAGTATGCAGTCTGTTCTATCCGAGAAACAAACAGTTGTGAAACTACGGTGTGTCTAGTGAAATAAAATGTATTTTCTATACGATAAGGTAATTAAAATAATACCAAGGAAACACCGATTACATTTGTGTTAATTTGTAAGATGGGAGATCACTCAACCGCTCTATCGACCGGTTTTAACACTACAAAGCATATTTCGAAATACGCTCAGCAGGGCTTTGTCAGCTATAGTTTGGCAAGTCTAGACCCGTTTGTGTGCCGTCACACGTTTGAATACACTGGTGTAACCACAAACAAGAAACGTGCTGCATTAAGATTTCTTCCTAATATATGTCGTTTCTGATACCGTGATCCTTCTGTTCATAGGTTTGTTTTCACATGTGATAACGTAATTTTGTTCCCGGCCCGGTGAAAAGGCTGTTTTTTTAAACGTTGAACGTATTACCCATTAAAGGATACTGCACTGGAAAGAGATGGTATGAAGTGGTGACATTGGTCAAACAAGCTGAAGTTGACAATGTAAACATAGTCATTCGTTATACCATCTTGCCCACGTCGTTGTCATACTAGTCAACAACAATCTGAAGTTTTAAAGGAGTTTGGTATAAAAAAGGATTCGGTCTGTTGCGATGAACATTCTCTATATTTCGAGATCTAATTTTGTGTAAAAAGTATGTCAGTCCCTCATAATATCGTTTCCCTGCATATCTTATCCACCCAGCATAATTAGTCATAGATTAATGTAAAGTAGAGGAAAATTATGTCATTGATGTATGTTAATTACTGGTGTATTAAGGAGGATCGTCAGCAGAGGACGGTGCTATTGTTTCTTCAAAATACCAACCTACAGTGAATTAATATTTGACCATGTTTCAAACAAATAGACCTACATACAGTGGCGGAGCTAGGGGTATTGGTCAGGGGGGCGAGAATAGTCTGTAGGGGCGCTTTCGACACTATCTAAGCGGAGCGCCACCATTGGTTGGCGCGGAGCGTACAGAAATTATTTGAGTAAAGATACACTCTAGATCGCCGGAAATGACCCTTTCCGGGCCTTGCTAATTTGCAGATAAACGAAGAATAAATAGGTGTTATCGCCATTTTGTCAGAAAATTACACCAACAAAATGTGACAAATGTCAATAGGTAGATGAGAGCGCAATAAAAAAGTCAATAATCGCAAATAAGTAAAAAGTGGTAAAAAGCTGAAAAGGGCGCCAGCAGTCCATTTGAGTCCGTCAGGGGGGTATCCGCCCCCCTGACTGTATGGACGCTCCGCTACTGCCTACATAACATTTGAAAGGTACCAACGTATATTGTGTTCTTAAACAGTCTTGGAGAAATGTTTACTATACGTGTGAGTGCAAAACAAGGGTATGATGTTGCGTGAGTCTCTTACCGCAAAATTGATCACATATGTTACATACAAAGATGTCTGTATATAGGATGATGCTAGTATAATCCTTATGTATCAATACGACATTGTTCAGTTTGCAGGGTTTGCATGTGGGGTCAAGAACATTGGTTCTTACACAAAATACGAGACTTCGTCATATGAACAAGACCTAGTATACAAAATAACGTGAAACCCACTGTAACATATTATTTCATCTTATTGATATGTATACGTTCAAACACTGACAACCCATTCTTGTGTATTATTTAAGACAACACTTTACTATTTCTTAACAAGCAATATGCTTCTCCAGCATAATCAAAAACGACAGGAACCCTCAAAATGAGATGGAAACACTATTTAAAAGTTATTTAGTGAAATTTTATTTGCAGGAAATCTCCAAAATGTATTTACCGTAGAACAACTGAAGAAAAGCTGAAAAAATAATTGAGTGACGTTTGCGTGTTCCCCTAATACATGCATACAGTTCTGTAGACCGACAACAGTGGGAATGATATGATCTATGTATTACAGCCATTCTTCGCATTTCAAAACGCTTGGAAATCACACGAATACCCGTATTTTATCCAAACTGGCATAAACTGAATGGTTTATTGACTCCAAACAATCCATCTTATAAAACTTCAATATTTCGATATTACCTCATTTCAAGTTACTATATATGTGAATAGCCTTTTGCGTAACAACTATTGTACTAGTCAAACAAATCCTGCAGTAATCACAACAAATACCGCGTTTGAATACAGATTAATTTTCTTTATTAATTTTTGGTGAAATTAAATATAAATTATTTATGTTTTACACAAATCAAGTCGCTCGTTTTGCCTATTTGCCTGCACTACGTCATTCACTAAATTGATGCGTTCGAACAAACGGTGCTCTTGGTGAGAAACTGGTGAATTTGAAAACCAGATTTCTACAAGAAGAAAACGTCGAATGTGGACAATTTTCACATGGTGAGAAAGAAATATTAGAACTATGAGGACAATGTATCCAAATCTTCATCAGACAATTCCTTAAAGGGATAGTGAATAAGACACGAAGGAAGACGATATATACCTTTTACGAAACTTCCATGAATGTCAATTATGCATAGAATTTATTTGGCTCGAAAATGAAGAAAGTTGACACTTCATAAAAATGAAATATCGTTTAGTAAAAGAGAGTAGCCCGCCAAAGTTCAAAACTTAAACATGCATATAAAAAAGTCATGAAAAGATTGATTGTTAGTACTTGTTTTGCTTGTACATATAGGAGAAAATAACCGTAAAAGTACATTGTGGTAAGAATTATAACTACGCAATAGCCTATCAATCACATACAAAATAACGTTAAGTGGGGTTTTTAAATTTGGTAAAGAAAATATAACAATATTTAAAAAAAAAACTAATCTACTTGTGTAAGTGAATGTAAAGACTATAGTCAGTCGTATTAGTCTCCCTCAAGATACAGTAAGAACAGAGACCTCTTATAATCTTGTGAATCTTGGGTCACTCCTTTAATTATCTTGACTGGGTCCAGGAGCATTTGGGTCTCTTATTTCACCAGACATGATTAGGATGAAAAAAATGGTCCCGGTGGTGGCATACTTGGATAACCAAATGCAGAACTGATGGGATAACCTCTGTAATTTAATGTAGTTCAGTTGGTTGGGCATGGTGTACATATGATTGTCCGTGCTGTGATGAACCTCTCACATGCATCGTCGATACTGGTGTAGGCCATCATGTCGCTGCTGGTGTTGGTGGTATTCGGGCAGCTACCATGCTAGTCATGGTCGTCATCAAGATTGTCAGACTGTCAACTAGCTTTCTTCTTGTGCTAGAGATTCTTGCCGCCATTTATCTTCTGCTTGCCTTTGCTTCTTTCGCCACTTGTTTTCTTCATGAGAATACCTTTCATCTGACTTTTGTTGCCACTTCCGTAATTCTACTAGCATGGATCTATTCCTGCGTCCTTTCTTTTCGTTCGACTGCCCGGGCTCTGTTTTAAATAACAATAAGTACCATAGATAAAATGTTTGTGATGATTTACGATTTAATAATGCAGACATATTAGTCAAATATATACCCGCATCAAATAATCGAGCCGTAATGTGTAGTGTCAATACTGCAGGGTCAGAATAAACAACCCTAAATTGGCTAGACAGTTCTGTCACAAATAGGTTACAATATACTACATACAAGAATTCAAATTCTGGACTTGGTGAAATCGCCTGTGGTGTGCCTCAGGGCTCTGTATTAGGTCCTTTGTTGTTTATTATCCATGTCTCAAACATCCCTCATACAGTCTTATTTGCCGATGACACCAATCTTTTCTTTCACTCGAAGAACGTAAATTCACTCCAAAGTACTGTCTCTTGTGAACTGCAAAAGTTCTGTGATTGGTTCGCAGCAAACAAATTAAGTATTAATATTGATAAGACTAAGTATATTGTTTTTTGTAGTAGAAGAGCATTTCGTTGGGATAAGGATATTACGATGGACGGTAAAATAATTAAATGTGTAACTGAAACTAAGTTTCTTGGTATTAATATTGATAGCAAACTTTCTTGGAATAACCATATTTCGTCAGTATGTAACATTGTAGCTAAAAATACTGGTATATTATCTAAACTGAAACATTTCCTCCCACAGCATGTCCTTAGAATGCTTTATCAAACATAAGTTCAATCACACCTATCCTACTGAACAAATATTTGGTCTGGTACATACAATGTTAACATTCACCGCCTTAATATTCTCCAAAAGATGGCAATACGTCACATTGCTAATGCCCCACTACTTGAACATACTAGTGGAATATTCAAGTCCCTCAATTTATAAAAACTCGATGGTATTATAACAGTCAAGGTTGCTACCTTTGCTTACAAAGCATGGAATGGATTACTGCCAGTCACTTTTACTGACTTTATATGTAGTAACAGAGTCTTACATAACCATCACACAAGACAAGCCGACAACGCTCATTTACCATAGTAACATAGGGAAATTCGGTCTTCGTAATAGAGCAATACAAATTTGGAATGATGTATCAAAAAATTTGAAGTCTATAACTTCAAAACCCACATTCACCAGCCATTTGAAAAAGGAATTTATTAACTGGTACTAGTATTATATAATCTATTCACGTATCCATCTCAGCATCATTAGGTTATTATTACTGTATATTTAATCCTTACGTATATACTGTATTATATATATTTGTATACATTTTTCTTTTCTTTTCTCCCAGGGAGTCTCCTACCTTGTTAAGTCTTTTTAAGACTTTATAGGAGACTTCCTATTGTACACAATTGGCGTACACAATTGGCGATGAAACAAATAAATGAATAATAATACAAACAGGGTCAGGTCCATCACAGGACGGTGTTTACCCAACCAACTTTACTCTCTAGTTGCAATGGAATTTTGCATTAGCCATCTTTCCTTATATAATATTTAAACTTATTCAAATCTTGAACAACAAATGTAGCAACGCCTCCATCCTCAAAGAGTCATTTGCCACTGCACGTAAAACGTTCTACAGTTAGCCCTGGCATGCTTGACACTGAAAGCATCTAATGTTATGTCCAAGCATGCATGTCGCGCGACTAGCGGGTAATTCTAATTTTTTTTATTTATATGTTTTAATTATAACATTTTTCTTAAATATATTCCATTGATAACGATTACTGCGGTTACAACTATTCCATGTGTAATAACATGTACCCACATATTTCCCCTCTACTCAGTTTGAATTCATATGCTTTCATAATTTTTTAAACAAACGTTACGAAGTTTATGCGCAACTTAAATCCATCTTCGTTCAAAATACGATATTTGGCACCAGGCCAAGATTGCAGTTTGAGTTCTACATGCTTAAGAAATGCTCAAAACTATTAAACAGCTTTTTCTGTGTCAGTATCTGGGTCGCTATTTTACTTGTAGTGTATGTTTTAATATCGTAGCAATTAACCAATCACATATTTCAACCGGTAAACGTCATTCATCAACGGTGTAGATAGCGAATGTAAACTCCACCCATATTCCCTTATATGGACGTTTACTACGAGCTTCACTGACCATGATTTTGACTTGGGGACACCCAGTCTAAACGGCGGGAAAACGTTCAGCACATCGGTGTCATGTCTATAAACATGTTCCCACACCGGGCTATGTACACAGCAATAATTCTTTACGGTCAATTGTAAGTCTTGTCTTTTTAAGTTAGCAAACATGTGTACTGTGGCTCTTGTTTGACTGAACTCAGAATGCATGCATTCTAGTTAACCTTTCATTTTTACTTTTGGTATGTGATTTACAAATTTGTCTTTAATATAGGCCTATTACATTTTTCAATTTCACGGGCCTGTTGAGTTAGTAACGAGGCTACGTGTTGATTGGGATGCTACATATTATGTTCCTGATTATCGATAAAATAGAAGCCAGTAAGCCTAGGCTAAGAAAATAGAATATAAGGCCTACTTACTGTCGACGTCGTCTTCGTTACCAACGAAGTAAACTTTGATGGGTCTTCATCACTGTCTTCCTCCTATTATGTATATGTTTCGGTAATCGGCGCGCTTCCGAAACTTACTACACGGACAGGATTTGCCGATGGCCTGTCTCCCAATATCAGGCTCAGTTCTTATTGGAACTAGATTGTTCTTCTCTGTCTCCCCGAACGATTGTTGGGGTCCAGCAGTTTTCTATATTCTTTATTTTTAAAGTTTTCATTTTGTACTTGATTTGGCTGACCGTTCTGTCGTAGCCTTTCTCTCCCATACGTCTACAGATGTCTCGTACACTGGATCTTTGCGGCATGTCCCATCAAGTTTCGAAATAGTATTTGCGTCGCACCAAATACCAAGCAATGCGAATACTTCATCGTCCGACCACATACTTCGCTCAGTCTACTTCTGCGACATATTGTATAGGAAAATATCGATGATAATAATAATAATTGGCTTTCCGGTTATCTGGACTTCTTCAAGAAAGCAGCTCAAACTTTATACTGTATGTATGCGGATATACGCGGGCAGCTACGTACACTGTGTACTTACTCAGCTATGTCTTACGTAATTCCCCCATTCTCACTGCATCGGTCCTTTGTACACACAACCAATTTGAGAATAAACAGTTTATGTCGACACAGAAATAAGCGAGCGGCGGAAACCACAACTGATAAAATCCATCGTATCTTTTACCCCCCCCCCCCCCAAGGCTATTGTTAATTTACATTTGTCAACGTTTAACCGGGCTTAGCTGTCCTTACCCCACCTCTCATGAGTGGCTTGATCAAGCTCGGGCTTGCCCCGTTCCCACGCAGTAAAAGAGTGGAGCAACTTGCCCTCCCCTCAATAGGTCGATCAAGAGTGAAGCATGCCCGTGTTCGTGGGAACTTTAAGTGGACAGCAATATCATTGTACATAAGCAGGAGGTTACTGTTATAAAGAAAAATTATGTTGTTGCATTACCACCTGCCCTGTATGTGAACAACAATGCTATTTTCAACTCACAGTAGAGAACTGTTAACACACCGTCTAGAGAAGTTGCTGTACAACAGATCCTCGTACATGAACTACAATAGTATTGTATTCATAAATAGGTATACTCTTAACCAATTGACAAGTATTGTTGTTGCACAAAGGTTCCTGTAGTAGAACAGCAATATCATTGTACACATAGAACACCCGTATGAAAAGGGAATTATTGTTGTACACAATCAGGCTTAAAATGTCTTATACCGACTGGCTGTGTCTGAGAGAGTTAAAGGAAAGTTCCAGTGAGAATATCGTGAAAAAGACAAGTAAGTTTAAAGCAATACAAGCAAGGATAAATGAGAATGGATAGATGAACTAGCAGGCAAAGCTGAGCATGCAGCAGAAAATGGGAGATTGAAAGATCTTTACATGATTACCAGGAAATAGACAAATACTAGAAAGAATTTGCAGTCATTAGAAAATAAGCAAGGGAGAGCATTAAAGATGCTAGTGCCGTGAAAGAAAGGTGGAAGGAGCACTTTAGTAGTGTTTTAAATAGAGATGAGCCACATCACCTAGCTACAAATGAGATAGTAATTGACGAAAAACTGGATATAGACGAATCAGAAATAACTTTATTTGAAGTCAGAAAATCACTTAAGGCACTGAGAAATGGAAAACACCAGGAATAAATCGGATACATGCAGAAATGCTTAAGGCAGATGAAGCGACTGTAGATGGGTTGACATGTCTCTTCAATCGGATTTGGAATAATGAAAGTATACCAGTTGTGTGGAATAAAGTTATTATAGTCAAAATCCCAAAGAAAGGAGACTTAAAGGATTGCAACAATTGGAGAGGAATTACTCTGCTACCTGTCATTTGCATTTTGCAAAGTTTTTGCCAGAATACTGATTGGACGAATAAGGGATGGCATAGATAAACATCTCAGGAAAGAACAGGCCGGGTTCAGAAAATGTAGAGGGACAACCGAGCAAATATTCATCTTAAGGAATATTTTGGAACAGTCATGTGAGTGGAGATCATCTCCTTATCTTCATTTTATTGACTTTGAAAAGGCAATCGACTCTGTACATAGACCAAGCCTATGGCAAATACTGAATAATTACAACATTCCAGCAAAAAGGGAATTAAGATTTTAAATGAAATGTAGAATGCATTCAGCTGTGCAGTGTTAGATGAAGGCGAGCTAACTGACTGGTTCCACATCACATCTAGTGTCCGATAAGGTTGTGTTATGTCAGGGTTTTTATAACTTTTGGTCATCGACTGAATAACGAGAAATGTAACTGGGGCAGAGAAAAATGGAATTAGGTGGAATTTTAACAATATTTTAGAAGACTTAATTTTGCAGATGATATAGCATTGTTATCTTCTAAAGGAAGACTAATAGAGTGGTGAAGGAGGCAGCAAGGGTCAGATTGAAAGTAAATGTTGGTAATTACAAGATGATGAGGTTAAATACACAGAATGAGCAGAAGTTAGCAGTCATCGATGTGGAGATTTGAGGATGCTGCTGAATTTACCTACCTTGGTGCAAAAGTTAATAATATGGTAGGTGCAACATAAGATATTAAATGCAGGCTGGGGAGACAAACTAAAATCACCCTATTCAAAACCCTTGTATGATCATATTGCTATATGGATGTGAGGCATGGAAGATAACGTAATTAGGAGAAAAGAAACTGGATACATTCCAGTATAAATGCCTCAGTAGAGAAAGAGAGGAGGAGAACAGGCTGGAATAGTTGGAACGAAGCCAGGACAGCAGCAACGAACAGGACGAAGTGGAGGGAAGACGTCTCGGCCTTTTGTGCCTCTTGACACAGAGAGCGTTAAGTTAAGACTGTGTTGCATTACAACATGCCCTGTATGTAAATGACAATATTTCTGTAAGCATACACGTTATATCTGACAACATACTGGACAGTGCTGTAAGAATACAACACTGACGGACCTGAACGTTTACTGCAGCACTACGTACATCATCACCACGTACAGACGCAGACACAGTAGGCCTACCGTAGATTTTGAACTGAACTTTATTTCGTATACATACTAACACAGGCTTACAGTCTATTCTGACTTACCGATATAAATAAATAGTATTTCTGGCTGGATTACCCACTTACATGGAATTTGAGACACACAGGTCGTAGTAGCGTCTCCTTGACAGAATGATCTGGTAACGCTGTCACAGTTTGACTGTTTAGTGATGAGCAACGCCCAAATAAGGTGTAAACGACTGTGACACTGGTGTAATGTCCTGTCTTTTCACGAGATACGTTGATGTTGACTGTGATTGCAAATAAACTGTAGGTGGTATACTCCTATTAGCGTCTATATCAATCCGCCAGAATGTTCTCCTTCAGGAAAAGTGCCAAAAAAGCAGTAGGAGAACATCTTTTTGACCTGTTACCAATCAGGATCTGGATTTGTGTGGCTTGCATGTTGAAGAACATGAATGGCTGACATGTTGTGCAAAAAATTGGGTCGATTAAAGCAAATTTATACCCCTCAAGGCCTCACATTGCTTATTAACCTACTGAGTGAAGAGGTTTGTTTCGAAGCGACGGAAAAACTGCGCTGTCATGGTACGAAAAATGGTACGGATAGTGTGTAAGTCAATAGGGCTATTAATGGGCGTATGCTACACGTAACGAAGACGTTTTCTTTATTTAAGGCCTATCGGTGGCGCTACCCATTAACAAGGATATGCGACCAGTGGAAATTTCCCAAGAGAGTTCGGAGTATGTCAAAAAGGGCGTGTCTACTTCAAAACATCGTCATTTTTTGGGCGGCAAGATTAGACGCCGCAAACATAGCATTAATTGTTCGTAGTGTGTACACAAACATGTACGCAGTCTGTAAAACCATCGTTCGTGTATCTGTATGCATGCCATGGTAAAGCACTAGGTAAAGGAACCTGTAACTTAAACAGTGTTACTGAAATGGCGGAGATGGAGACTGGTGTAGTTGTAGCGATACAGTGCCCTGCAGTGTCGTGGAAGAGTGTATTCTTCAGTACGGTGTTGGCTATAACAGCTTGGCACAGGGGCGTAGCGAATTTGTTGTTGTTGGGGGGGGGGGTGGAGAATTTGATTTGCCGACGGATCTGGAAGTGGTGACTGAAATGGGGGAGGGGTCTAAGGGGAGGGGGTTTCCCCCTCCTACTTTGGTAAATTTTTAGTTTTGAAACGTCCTTAGATGCAATCTGGTGCATATTTTAAGTCAAATTTGGCACCGTAGAATTTCCATTTCGATATTATTTTTATGGCAGTCGGCATAAGAAGAATTATTTGGATAACGAAGAAAAATTGCATACCGGTACCTCATATTGGAAAGTAGATTATACAAATCGCAGCTTGAAATTAGGAAGTCAGATTCGGATTGCTGAACATTGGTGAATGTAATTAGGCTTTGCCTACGCCTCTCGGGCTCAAACCATCGCAATGAGTGATGAAATGTGATGAAAATGTTCAGAAAACTTTCCGGTAATTAGAAATAACAACATTCATTGATATACAAGCGAGAAACATTAACAATTGTGTACAATTCGTGAGCAAGTTTTCCACGGAGAACGAATGACATCTGCGATGACGTCATTCTGAACAGAGGATAATAACAACACGTCACACGATAGCACGACTCGTGGGCTGCGGCCTATACGGAAGCCTTTAATTCCATTTCTTTTACTGAGTTGCCGGCGATTCTGGCACTCGTCTAGCTGAGCCTGGCTACAGTAGCTATACTGACGGCCGTGACATTTTCAGTTATTTGCCGAGAGGTTTTTAACTTGCAGGCGTCGGGTGATTGGATTGGTGAATGAGTTTATCAGATGAAGAACTGGAAAATCGAAATAACCGATAAAGAAGCTCCTGTTCTCCTTTTCTCTATTCAGCTTTCCTTCTTTCTTCCCCTTCCGCTCTCTTCACCTTTTCTCCTTTTGCCGACAGACCCAAAATTTGCCGACAGCGACCAAACACCCCCCCCCCCCCCGCTCGCTACGCCCCTGGCTTGGCATCAACAGTCGAGAAAACAAAAACAGGGAGAAAATATAAGGGATATACAAACGGTAATTACGTTCACGTCCAGCTGCGAAAGGATTGCGAGTAGAGTAGGCTGATAGCTTGTTACTCCCAGTAATATATTCCATCTGCCCAGGAGAAAACTACTAGTCCCAGTTGAAACTAGCCACCATTGTCCAGTTACTTAACTGGATTTTTTTCCTGGGGTGTACTGACAGGTAAGCCATCACATATTGAGGTTCAAAAAATTAGAACCCCCCCCCCCTCCCTCTCTCCCCCACCCGACGAGTCGAATACTGCGAAACAACCACTCATTAACAACTGAGCAGGGTTCGAAGGGACTACCAATGATTAGTATCCAGTTAAATACCATCTCCTCCTTCATATCTACACTGGTTTCCAGGAAGGATAGCAGTCTAGAATAATACTGCTAGCTAGGACTCTCTTCGGCCAATAACACAGCTAAATATCCAGTGTACGCTGGGGGTAATTCTACTGAAGTTGAGTGGAATGAAGTACAGCCTACCGAAGTTCAGCACACTGAAGGACAGCCTACCGAAGTTCAGCACACCGAGGGTCAGCCGACTGAGGTTCAGCACACTGTGGTCAGCCGACTAAGGTTCAGCACACTGAAGGACAGCCTACAGCGGACTGAAGATTCAGCAGGCTGAGATTCATCGGACTGGGGCTCAGCCGACTGAGGTTCAGCGTACTGAGGGACAGCCGACTGAGATTCAGTCGACTGAGGCACAGCCTACTGACGTTAAGGGGACTGAAGATTAGCCTACTGAGATTCATCGGACCGGGGCTCAGCGGACAGAGGTTCAGCGTACTGATGGATAGCCTACTGAGAATCATCAGACGGGGGCTAGCTCACGGAAGATCAGCCGACTGAGGGTTGGTCTGCCAAAGGCGGTATACTAACTTGCTGAGGGTCAGCGTTCTGAGGGGGCTAACTATACAGAAAGCTAGATGATCGCTCTACCGGTGCACAGGCGAAACTGGCATGTGTTAAATTTATCATTACCAGTACACTATGATTCACCTTATTGCTTTCCTTTTTCTTAAGTAACGTTAAATAAAAGTAAGGCTAACTGGATAAGCCTTTGCTTTTGTACTCTGTACTCTGTACTCTCTAGTCCTTTTGTCTTTTCCTTAGCATTAGCAGGTTTACATGTCCACTTTCCTGTACTAGCGGCTTAACCTATCCCTTAGGGCTCAACGTGGGCCGACCTTACAAAACTGTCACCTTATTTTTTGTTGCTCTAAGCCAGGCAACCTTGATAAATATTAGACGAAGTGCTCCATATTTCACGTCGTCGGCTAGAATATGTAGAACGTCATATAACAACTATCACATGATATAAGATTATCATCAACTGTTAGATGTACGTATCAAATATGATCACACCAGCTTGGATACACACATACCAGTGTTAAAGGGATAGGTTCTCGATTTTTCGTCCAAATATGATCATTTTGTAAGGCTTTTCTTAAATCTCAAAAGGATGCGGAGAACGGATGCCGACCTTTTTATCATGTATCAGACATTATTAGGGTTTAAGATAAGTCCATACTTATCAGAAAAATATTCTAATTTGAATATTCAAATCGCTATGTCATAATTATTATTTTGAATTTTCAGGCGAAAACTGGGTAGAATTTCATTTTAAACCGGACGGGAACATGCTTCTGATCCACATGAATCCATTGTAGATATTTAGGCTGAAATTTGAAAACCTCGATATTTCGTCCAAATTTGATCATTTTGTAAGGCTATAATACCTTCATGGTTTTTCCAAATTTGGCCAAATCTCGCGATTTTTAAAATCTTCTCAAAATAATGCGTAGAACGGATGCCGACATCTTTATCATGTATCAGACATTATTAGTGTTTAAAATCGGTCCATACACTTCACAAAGGCAGTCTAATTTAAATCTTCAAATCGTTTGATTATAATTTAATATATTGAATTTTCAGGCGAAAATTTGAATAGAGTTTCCTTTTTAACAATGCTTCAGTAAATGACACTTTTCAAAATTTCGTACGTCGTATGTAACCTGCTTGTCGTTTACAGTAAAACGCAGCATCTCCATTTGCATGGGTCAATGTGTAGAGATATGATATACCTATCAACACGCACTATTTTGAAAATTATTGAGATCGTTAATCGGTAACATGGCCGTCACCAGCGGGAGAATGGGAACACAGGCCACTTCCCCTCCCTCCGCAACATTTACTTCCAAATGGCTTCTATAACACACCCACGCAAATTCATATACACAAATGTACATGATAGAAGTGATAGCACCATTTCGCATCACAGTCCTTACTGAAACAAATTTTGCTCAAAGGCACTTCCTCAGAACATATGTCAGCAAAATGTTACCACTGTCCCTATAATTCGAACTCCTATCGGAGGCTAGAGCCTATATAGTGTCATTGAAATTCATATGTCAGTATACAAGTGTGTGTGGGAGGGGGTGGGGATTGTCTTTGTCCCTCACACCACGAAGGTTGGCTATGCCCCTGTCTACAACCCATCATCCTTCCCACCCCTCCGAAAATATAGCAGAGTTACGGTGAGAGGGTGCATGTGGGATGTACATCCCCGTTTTAAATCTAAATATTCCCGAAAATGCACCAACAATGCAGTAACGATACAGTTACAATGCAGTTAAGTTGATCTACAGTAATGTTTGCAGTAACAAAGCCATCACAGACCAAAATACAGGGAGAATGATGTTACGTTTATCTTAAGTAATGTTTGTAGTAACAATGCAGTTACAGTAATATTGCAGTAATAATGCAGTTAAGTTGATCTGCAGTAATGTTTGCAGTAACATTGCAGTTACAGTCAAATACAGGGAGAAGGCAGTTACCTTTATTTGCAGTAATGTTTGTAATCACAAATTTGCCGTTACAGTAACAATGCAGTTACAGTCAAATACAGGGAGAATCCAGTTACGTTTATCTGCAGTTATGTTTGTATTCACAAATGCCGTTACAGTCAAATACACTGAGAATGCAGTAACGTTTATCTGCAGTTATGTTTATGGTAACAGTACCATTACAATAATATTGCAATCGGCTGATCTACAGTAATGTTTGTACTAACAATGCTGTTACAGTAATAATGCAGTAACAGTGCAGTTAAGTTGATCTGCATTAACGTTTGCAGTAACAAAGCAGTCACAGTAAAAATACAAGGGAGAATACTGTTACGTTTATCAGCAGTAATGTTTGTAGTAACAATGCCGTTACAGTAATAATGCAGTAACATTGCAGTTAAGTTGATCTGCAGTAATGTTTGCAGTAACAATGCCGTTACAGTAAAAATGCCTTTACGTTTATTTTTACGACATCACTTACATGTCCCGTGGCAATCAGTGGATAGAAAATCAGCGAAATGCCTTGTGTTGTGAAGTTACGTGTAGAGTACGTTAGCTTCCTGTGTTAGCAATGCTACTTCTTCCTCTCGGGAAGCAAATGATAGAACAAAGCACTCTGTTGCTGCAGTGGGTCACAGGATTTTTTTCAGACGTTGGCACAAACTTTAAAGAGCAACTGGACAATTCGTTTCGTTTATTTCTGCCATTTAATCACAATGATTTAAAGAGAAAATTCCTAATATACATGTATAGAGCTAATTAGGTGTACTAAGCAACTTTAAAGTTTTGAAAAGGGCGCAGAATGTGAGATATATGAAGCATTACAAATATTTTTAATAGTCAATTTCTGGATCTTGTATAAAGCTATCAAGTGTTGCCATATGGGCATTACCCCACACTAGGATGTTGTGTAAAACAAGTGCATTATAAATTGTCAGTAAAGTGAGTTTACGTAAGAATAGTTTCAACTTATTAATTGTACTACTTGCATATGCAACCTTTTTGCTGATAGGAGTTTTTTTCAGTTCAATTTTGAATCAATATACAATCCTAGAAATTGTTTGCGTTAATATACGCACTCCATCCAGTATTACTGAGACATTTGTGTAATTACAAAATCTGTTGCCAAACACCAATAATGCTGGTTTACCACTTAGCCAGTCAAAAAATTGTAAGGAAAGCATTACTGATACTTTGAAGAGCATTCTATAAATGTATGTGTTGGATATTTGAATAACTTTCAACAAAATGGCACTTCTTAATTACTAGTTATTTTAATTTCCCAAATGGAAAGGCACTTTCTAATTCATTACATTTTCTTAATTTTACAACGAAAAGGTCACTAGCTTTTAAATGACAACACGGCAACTTTTTCATGACATAATGGAATGAGGGTTAATTTCATTAACAAAACTGTGCGTGCCACTTTAATGTATACAAAAACGTAATTTTCATTAGAAATTTTACTCGAGCACAAATTGCACTCTTGCTTGATCTTGTACAAAGTGATAGTTGTCATGTGCTACATTCCTGTGGTTAATATATTGGTAGTGGCTATCATTTAGAACATTCTAAAAAATTGGCATTACATTCCTCATACCGTACTTTATATCCGTACACCGTTGACCTCTACAGCAAAGGTTGTCGCAAAATTGCAGTTTCAAGCAACGTATTCTCTCCACAATTCTCTCCACGTTTTATGAAGTCAGAAACTTAATATAAAATTCAACATAGTAAGTTTGAGGAGTAAGTTGGCTACACATGAATAATATCGGTATTTGTTTAGTCTCTTCATATCCCTGAAACAGTTGAATTTACTTAACAAAAAATATATCAAGCCAGTACTACCCTCTAAAATAATCAATCCCATACTATAAGGCTAAACGACGTAAATATCGATGTTTTCAAGTATTTCAATGATAATTTAATAATTAATACATTCACATTTAAACCGCTTATCTCCTCAAATTATACATATGAAGCAAGGTAAATTAGCCTCCCACCAAATGTGGAAAAATCCCCACTACTTCAATCCATCATCGGCCACTTCAGTCCCAGACCTTTGATGGTAGGCCTATCATTTCTGTAAGGTGAGGTTATTTAGGGAACTTCTGCATCCTACCCCGTCATCCACAGCCCCTCCCTTTGCCTCGTCCTCAGCGCCGCCCCCGCAACTCTCTTAATGCAGGTATTCAAATGAATGTAAGCACAACCTCGTTTACTTAGGCATCTTACTATGTGATTAGTAATACATAGCTTTGCTCAAATTGACACGAAAAGACCAACTTGAAGGCTAACGCAATACATGGTTACGCTATACATCAACTAAAAATGGCTACAACAAGACATGGGCTGTGGAATGGTGTTTAATCTAACGGGGCACAACATCCGAGAGGCAGCGACATATGTGGCTTTGATGTGAGGGGTAATTAAACAAACCAACAAAGTTACATTAGAACAATTCGAATAAAACGGATCCTCTCGGCAGCACGTATAACAAATTTCAGCTTTGAATGATTTTCAACAAAAGCCACATGCTTTTACTTCCTTTTTTTCTGTCACCTCTTAAACAACAGCACTTTTACGATATCGACTAGACAAATATTACTTTTTGTTACCAAGAAGGGTGAGGGGAACTTTTGATCAATTAAAAGGGCACTTAAGGTTACTTCACAAAGCTGGGATGGCATGTGTCCTCTATAGGTTCCCTGGCTGCACCCCATGGGAAAATGCATCTTAAGATACAACGTAATACAACTTGGGTTATTAATCAATCACCAATGCCGTAATTTCGGTGATCACTACCGCATTCTGAGTCCGGCGAGAGGATCTTCCTGATTCATGATCGTCGTCAAAAGCAGCACGGCAACAGGCACAACAACAACATAGGACAATTAATATGAAGATAATATTGCCTAGGACACTAAACAGAGCATCTGAACCGCCCGAGTCACCTGTTTGAACGAAAACATGAAGGTTATTATAGGCTGCATGCCACATTTTTATAAATAACATTCGAGAAAGTGACCGTAATAATTCAATAGAACGATAGTGCAAATTATTGTTTTTGTTTCTAACTCCGCACTTTAGAGCACCCTGGGGCTAGGGACATAGGCGTAGAAGCCCAATTTGGTTGGGGGGGGGGCTGTAACGACTTGCTTGAAAAATATAACCACAATTTTTGCGCTCGTTCAACATGTTAATGTGCATATCATATAGGCATGCATCGGTATTACATCGCATGCCGATAACATACAACCATTTGCCGTGCAATTACCTTTCCATATTGGTTATAATTATTGGGGAAGTCGTTACAATAATAATGATAATAATAATATCAGTTTAACTATTGAAAAACACATTGCAATTTATTTTCCTTTCAGTAGGTGCCCGAAAAAGTCAGAGACATTTGCCATAATTTTTTTCTATCATTGTGATAACGCAAGGGAATCAATGCATGGGGTATCAATGAATTAATTGATGTTGAATGTCATTCAAAGTTATACATTAAAATACATTTTTTTCGGTCAAGTTATTACAATTTATAAAAATAAAAGATTAACATTATGTCGTATACCGAAGAGCCGACTTTATCAGCACTTAAACCTCAAAGGAACATCCCAGAAAATTATCTTGCATTAATGGTAAACATCTTGAAAACCGAAATCTTTAGATACCTTACCAGCACTCAAATATTTGCTTTCTCAATGACTATACTTATCAACATGATGACTTCGCCTAAAATCCTCCCTTAGAGGAACCCTAAGCATAACATATGCTTTTTGAGGAGGGGGTGGGATAGGGTCATATTTTGATGTTCTTGTTTGTCCTCTTGTCTCCTTAATTGATATAGTATACACTTCAGAATCGTTTGTAAACAGGCAGTAGGCTACATTGGTTTTCAATGTCGTTCCTCTATACATAAGACTTAAGTACTGTTCTAAACAAACAATTTTTTTTTTGAAAATCTGATCATGAAGGTAATCTTATCTAGGGGTGACGGTACCCTCACAAGGATATGTCACCGAAACTTGTATTGATTACCATACGTTACAATAATAATGATAATAATAATATCAGTTTAACCACGAAGGGTGCTATTGTCATCCCAGGCAACATATGGGTCATATTTCAAGACACAAACGCCGCCGATTGGTTCAATGAGCCGATAGCAACCAATGTCCCAAATTCAATTGTGCACCTCAACGTTCTTAGTCCTATTAAAATATTTCCCACAAGGCAGGGGCATACCCCTCCCCTCCCCGTAAATACCCAGGGTATAGCATCCGCCACCGGAGGGTCGCCAAGATGATCACAGTACCGGTCACCAAGCAAAGAACGTTGGATACCAGGGTCTTTAAGATACAGATGTTGTCCCATTTCTTAAGTTCACAATACGGTTACCCGCGGTCATGATATGCATGCATAATTCAATGTATATCAACATGTCTATGTCTAGTACTGTTTTATGTTGTTTACAACTGGTTTCTCTACTTGACTAGATTAATGTTAGGTTAGATAATATTGGACTGTTTTATCTGATGCTTCTACTGCTTGCTTTTGATTTGAGACCTCATTGATAAGTCGTCGTACAAAGATTTCATACTGGGAATATCCGTGCATGATAAATACGATGTTATTGATTTGTAAAATGGTACATTACCTGTAGGAGACAAAGTCCAAACAGTTTCTGTAGCTGTGGCATTGATTTTGTTCAATTCTAGACAGGAAAAAAGAATGCATTAAACTGATAAAGTCTAACCACTCACAAAATGCGGTCAGGGAATGATAATATTTGTTATCCCACAAGCTTTTAGTAGCTTTCTTATATGTAATCCCCTAAAACATTCAGTATGTGTAAAGTCTCTTGTCTAAACACATCACTGCAGGGGCGTATCCAGGGGGGCGCAACAGGCGCGCGCCCCCCCTATTGGCCGTCACCCCCCCAAAAAAAAAGTTTAGCAAAAAAAAAAAAAATTGATGACGACCTTTATGTGAGATGTCGGTGATCGCTCAACCCCCCCCCCCC
>JAIPMN010182464.1:3355-20335 GCA_020650975.1 Apostichopus californicus
CCCCCCCCCCCCCCCCCCCCCATGGCTACGCGCTTGCCCCCAAGACATGTGGCCATGTAAAAAAATCCTTATATTTCATGGGCAGGTAATGAAGATTACACTCTCTATTTTAATATAGAATTCCATAACAACATTCAGCTTTATTATGTCCCATGGGATAGGAACCCTTCAGAAATATAGTCGAGGCATAGATGTTCATGTGATTGTAGATGTATACCAGCTATGTCAATCCTTCTGTTTGCGATGAGTGTTCAGAGAATTACTAGGAGGGCATGTAATTGTCCCACTCATTCCTGCTCACAGGACAGCCACCTTATTAACATCCCACTCCAGCAACTGAAAGTTTGCCACATCATCTCAAAAATACTTTAAAATACAAAGTGAGGTGAATTAAAGACATCCCAATTGATCATCACCTGAGTGCAGCCATGGTGAGTGAAGCTTTTTATGAAACCATGTGAAACAATATAGGACCGAACTTCACAATTCATGAACCGAAAATACCAACCCTCACAAAATTCTGCTCAACAACACTGCCCACCTGAAGTTGTGCATAGATTCTGGTCCCTGTTGGGGTTTTTTTATAACCAGAAAGTAGTAGTTGTAGGGCCAAAATTCTAACCACTACAACATTTTGATCCACTTTAGGTAACCAATCCTTAACTACAAGTCTTACATGTAATGTTAGGAGACAATTTTTAATAGCATTGGTGATTACAAACCTTTGTTGATTCTTCCTTTATCAGATGGTATCTATCACCGGGCGATGACATCATCAGATCAATGTGAGAAGCACAATCTCTGCCGTCATTCAATGTCCGGGTAACTGGAAATGTTGTATAGTTTCCTAGACTCAGTTTGGACTGGTAGTCCTCTAACAACAACTAAAACATAAGAACATGGACAAGTTAATTAAAAAAACAGAGTCAATTATGCAATTTGTTGTGCGGCTTCAGTATTCTTCATCAAAACTGCATTAGTTAGTAACAGCAGCTTCTGTTCCCTTAAATGAATAAATTACCAATTAATGTTGCTTGTTTCTATCAGATCCTCTTCCTTGTTGCAAATTAAGCGTAAATGTTTGTATTTCAAATGTAACATTGCTTTCCTTTTTATGTGCTATTGTGAATCAATAAATATGTCACACAAATGCACCCTTAACCAATCACTTCATAATTTGCCAGTACAACATGATAAAATTCATCTTACAAATCATGAAAGAAAGCAAGATTCCCAGTATCCGACTTATAGATCACAGTACCAGCAGAATTCACCTCAAACTGCTACAGATATCACCATGGTAACATGAAATTATCCTCACCTTGTAATCTTCATCACTGTCCTTACAGAAACAAACAGTTATTAAGACATCATCTTTGGTATCAAGTATCCCATCGATAAATGGAACAATACGGAATATATGCTTCTGTTCCGTTTCTTGGCTGACTAAATTAACAAAGACGTAGCTCAGGATGTTAATATCAAGACTGATCTTCTCCCGTTCTAGCTTCCAATCAACAGATTTCTCTTCAGTCCAAGTTATTCCACCTATGATAAGTAATAGTATACAAAATATATTACTTGGTAATCCTAAATACAGTAAATATGAATAGATTATTAAGTAAGATATATTTTACCATCATCATACTGAATCATACTGATTCTGAGTATCTAACTCATTTTACTTCTCCTGGTAAATTAATCAAATGCATTTAAAGTGCTCTTTATTCACCATCTTTACCTTCTTGTAAATGTTCTTTTCTTTTCAGACCAGTGAAGATGACAACAGCATGTCGATCTGGCTCAGGGATAATAGCCGAGTGAGGAATAGTCAGCTGGGCTGGCTTGTTGAGGGCGAGTCCTTCTGGCTCTAGTTTTATCAGGGGTGTCATTCTGCCTCTACGAGCACTTCCAGGGAGGTGTACGGTGGGATCATAAATCACGTCAACAGAAATTACACCTTCACCGGATAAAGCGTCTTTAGGAATAGTCAGATGTACCCCCATGACGCTAATGGTTCCACCTTCACACTTTATCCTATGTTCAATGTATGAGTGATGATGCCTCATTTCAAGTATTTTTGAATGTTCTTCTTGTTTTGGTAGTTCTTCTCTCTTTGTTCTCTCCATCAAACTCTCCTTACTATGGTCATAATCTTCCTCTTTTTCATCAGAAGCTTGTGATGGAGTTGATCCATCATCAGGGACAAATTTGACATTTTCATCTAAAAATATAATAATAGAAACACAATCACTAGTAACTGAAGCTTTGATATGGAAAACCAGAATACAAAACTGCAGTGTAGTTTCGATGATGTAACATGTGCAGTTTTCTTCATTAAGCTGACATAATATATAGTGAGGGTCTACAACATACTTGTTCTTACAGTGATACAGTGAAAAGCAGTGTGATGTGACAAACAATAAATTCATAATAACACAGGCTGTCCTGAAATGACCGTTGACCTGAACAACAGGCTTCTTGTACTAAATGTAATAAATACATCAACATACTAAATATGACATTTTTCCTTGTTGAAATATTGTGTAAAGCATGGTTTTCACAATTTGACCCCTGGTGCACTCAAATGACCATTGACCTCTGCCCACAACATTAGGCTTCTTGTACTCAATGTGGTACAATTACATACCAAAAAATGAGATCTGTCCAAGTTTCCTTTGTAATATTATGTTAAAGAAAACAGGTGAGAGGGAAGTGAAGTAAACATTTGCATTTGTTTACTTCAAATGACCTTTGACCTTGTCCAAAAGCAATAATAGGCTCCTTACATTTGATATGGTACATCTACAAACCAAATATAAGATCTGTCTAAGGTTTTCTTCTTGCAATATCATGTTTAGAAGGCTTTCACGATTTGACCTGTTGTCCTCAAATGACCTTTGACTACCACCAAAATCAATAGGCTATTTTCCTCAATTTTATGCACCTTCATACCAAATATGAGGTCTTCCCATACTTCCCGTCATGAAATATATATTTTAACATGTTTTTCATAATTTGACCCTTGGTGACCCCAAATGACCTTTGACCTACACCAAAAAAACAATACACTCCTGGTACACAATGTGGTTCTTCTACAGTCTAATCATGAGATCTGCCCATGTTTCCCTCCTTGAGATATCGTGTTACAAGGTTTTCACAATTTGACCCCAAATGACCTTTGACCTCCACAAAAAATGATAGGCTTCTTGTACTCAATGTGGTACTTCTACAAACCAAATATGAATTGGTCCGACTTTTCCCTCTTGAGATATCGTTTTTACAAGCTGGACGTCGCAAACGCAAACACTCCCACACAAACACCATCATGAATGCAAAGGTTACGTTTATCATCATTTGCTATACTGAGCCACATTAATAAAACGTTCTTCAACAATACAAAAGCCATGCATTTGATTTATGAAAGAGGTGCTATTGAAGGAATCCTTAATTAAAAAGGTAATAGATATGTAACACAAGCTCTATGGTGCTAGAGAATTGAAAAGTGGCAGTGGACAACAGGTGTATCAAAAGAATCTAGCATGGTGTATGAGAGTGACCAGATGGCTTACATGGATCCTTGAAATATTGGCCAATCCTTGGACCTAAACTAAAGAGAAGTTCTGTTTTTTATTCTTTTTACGATAAAGAAATTAACTAAATGGCAACATATAATTGGGGAAAAGATCCAATTGTAATCAATTATACCATAAATACACCGTTATAATTAATAGTTTAAATTAACACCTTGCATGAAAGCTGAATATTAACCCCTGACTAACACACATTTCTAGAGTTTTACTGTACTGTACATTTTTTTGTTTTATGTATTCTGATTGCATCCTTCCATTCGTTCTTACCTGGCCAGACAAGCAGTTTTGATCGGTTTTCTTCAAACAGAACCAGGGAAACTTTAGACTGATATGGAGCTAAAAGGTATTCATTTGTTTGGTTTAGTTGAATATAAGCCAAACCCTTTTGTAGGTTAGTGACATCGTACATGTTGATGATGTTTCGTGTTGACATGAAGTTAATCAAAGTGAATCCTGGTGTTTCTATCAGAGAAACCCGGCGTAGCATATCAGTTTCTGCCGGTGGTAAACCAAACAGAGTTGCTAATTTCAGAGTGCTGTCTAGAGTAAGATCGTCGGCAACATTGACCATTAGTCTGCCGTAATCAGCTGAAATGTAAATAAAAGTAAGAATAAAATATAGTTAAAGAGAATACTCAGCACAACAAACCAATTGATAAAACTGAGTATTAAATAATGCATGAGATCACATTTTCCAATTATTCATTTGATTACTAGATTGCTTTGTATCTCAATAATCTATAACAACAAAGTTCATTTCTTTAAAATCAGTTCAATAGCAGAAGAAGATATAATTTATTTGGAATATGAAAAAATTTAATTCCTTTTTCAAGTACTCATGATATAACTCCTCATCTACACAACAAGCATTTGAGATACCATAGCAACTTTAACTGTCACCTTTTTAGATGAATATTGATTTCAAAATCGTAAATTAATACTCTTCCGCTTTAAGGAGGGTGTGATCTACCTCACTTGATGACAGAAAAGTAGAAACATGATAAAGAGGAATTAGGTGAGGCTTTTATTTTCTACAATATTTCACAAGAATACATTGCAGGTGTTGATATGCCTTATGTTATTTGCTTGTATATAGATATATATATATAGATGGATATATATGGATGGATGGATGGATGGATGGATAGATGGATAGCTTGACATCACACTAGACACTTACAAAACATACCAACCATGCAGGTTCTTGTGATGTGCTCCTGTCGCTACTTACCATGTATGTTATTATCTAATCCAATAATCCAACAGAACGAACCGTTAACAGGCATTTACTGTACTTTTGATATTAATTGCTTTAGTTTGGATTAAGACGATGTTGAAATTTGTTTTCTCTACAGGTGTCAGAAAATACTTGATCTGTGCTTGTGAGTGCATGTAAGGCAATTAGACTTGTGTTCCTAAGGAACAGTGAATCTTGTCGTCTACTACTAACATCAATGTACACTGTGCATAAACAGTCCTGATATGCTACATGTGTTTCATCTTCAGTTCGATCTTCCTTAAGGAGCGTGCAACTTTGTATTTGACAAATTGCAGTAAACTTTGATAAGTGCATCACTTTGCAAAATTCTGGGTTTGCTAAGTTTTTTTCAGGACTGTGGCAGTTATCTGATGATGACATTAGTTGTAGAAGGGATACATTTATACAATAAATATGATAGAAGTTATAAGTCTTACCATGGAGCACATCACATGACCCTCCGTGGTTGTTATGTTTATTTTGAAACATCCCATAATTGACATATTAAAGTGGTCTAGTCTTCTCTAATATGTCTATGATCGACCCACAAATGACCTTACTTTAATTGTACAAAAATTGTTTCAGATATACAACAGATACCTGGATGTGTTATTTTGCTTGTGTTAGATAGTGATCACGTGACTACCAAAGAAGAAGTGCAACATTTAAAGTTTCATAGCAGTTTGATGATTAATCCCAGGTGAACATGGACACAAACCTACAATTATTGTTTCCATCTTCATAAACACTCATCAATACACAGTAGAGTAAGAAGAAACTTTAGTAGTAAATCAGTCTCAGTGTATAGCTTCAATGATCTCAGGTGAGAAAGAAGATCCACCAAAACCAGGAATAGATTAACAAGGTAGACTACACATCCTGTACAATCATTTCCGTACCAAGTCCGCATCTGGCATATTATGTCACAAATTAATTTATCTCCTGACTATCCTTTTAAAACAGATTTTACTTGTTTCTGTGATACCCCTTGATTTATTTTCACCTGTTCACAGCTCACTTGACTTTCAATATCTCAACATAATTGACAGTATAACAATGCATCTACACTAATTAAATCGACTCAAGGCCCACCCCACCCCCTCTGTCCCTCTTCCTACATCTCCCCCTAAAAGCTTTGAGGCTCTGCAGGTCAGATTATTTGAGAACAAACATATTGATATAAGTAAACATTGTACTGCTTGCTTGATATTCACATCGAGCAACAGTAATTATCTTTCCATTGTGATCCTACCTGCCAAAATTGATACTTGTGATATGTCTGAAGTTTCACATTCTTCAAGTAGGGTTTCTTCCACCGTAACAGATGTATATGAAGCCTGCATATAAATACATAGAAAATATTTCTAATTTGATGAACTTAAACTTTAAACCAGAGGGAAACGTCTCCCAGCAGTTACTTGCCTTGACCTCAACCCAAAATAAAAGGTTTCTTGTACTCACTATAAGGAAGACACATGCCAGATATGAGCTATGTCATGTAACACATTTTGATATGTCATGTTTACAAGGTTTGCTTATAAGGCTTTAAAGAATATGACCTTCGATGACCCCAAATGACCCTTGACCTCCACCACAAGCAATAAGGTTAGTGTATTCATTTTAAGGAAGCCATAAAAGAGAGCCAACAAAGTTTCCTATTTTGAAGATATTTTTTACCCCTGGTGACCTTATTTGAACTCTTGACGTTCACCTAATTGTGAAGAAAACATTTTCAACTACATAAGGCTATCCTACAATGCATATGAAGAACTCCTTTGATGTGCAGGTTCTAGAGATTTTTTGAGATTTTCACATTTTGCCCTCTGCTGACCCGAAATGACTTTTTGACCTCCACCAGATATTGTGTTTACAAGCTAGGGCGTCACATCTACACAGCACACCCTTGCGCACCCACGCACACGCACAAGCTAACTTGGCTGAATAGTTTACTTGCCTGCCTATGGCAAGTAACCAAAAGAACCTGTTTTCCTATCTATCAACTGTCAAGTTACACCAGTTATTTCTTCAGCTGATATGACCAACTGATTTTAGCATAGGTGAATGTACTCATACTCACTTCATACTGCATGTAATCTAATGTAGCAGGAATTTAGAACATTTCTTAACTCATTGAACTATTTTCTGTAATGCTCAAGATTATGTTGTCACCTTGGAATACCTTCAACTGTGGAATATTTTTATCATAAATTCAAAGCATTAATAGTTTAGTCACAATATAAGCCTAACTTCATAAACACAAACTTCTTGTCTACTGATGTTCTACTGGGTACACATACACACTGTTCTTAAGTAATAATTCCCTTACTAAAGTTAATCATACTTTTAAAGGACATTTCACACTTTCCCAGATCACGCGCCCAGTAAATGAATGTAAATAAATGTAATTAACGTAAAATAATGCAGAGAACTGTGACCTAACTTCCAAAAGGAACTTCCAGAAATGGTGGCCGAAAAACTGTCTTAGAAAATGAATGTAGGCCTATCACATTGAAAGACAGATGTTCAATTATATCAATTCGTTTGATTACTTTTCTGTTTTGTTGGTCAATAAGTCCCATGATATGCCCTAATCTACTACATATTGTGCCATAGAACATGCAGCATTACCTGTTTAGTTTTGCTAGTTAACTTAAACTGTCACCTGTTACTAATTAGTTAGAACAATGTAGTGTAACTTCAGTTTAATAGAGAACTTCCACATAAACAAAGCATACCTCCATGCATTGCAAACTCTCTGAAAGAGACTTTTAGATATAAAGGGAATAAATATTTTTAACTGTGGAAAAAGAGAGACGTGTAGGCTAGGTGTAGCACTTACAGATTTAAATACAATAGGGATCTTGTACTTGCAAATGTAAAAGTTTCATGCCTAGAAAGATCTTTCTCAAAAATCCTCTTCTTGATTGTCTTACCTTTCCATGTTTGGATTGACCTTGTTTAATCTCAAATGACCTTCGACATCTATTAATATGTGTACATTTCATGAACTAAATATCATGCTTGTATAAAATTCTTGAGAAAAAAAGCTGTTAACATGTGCATCATTGGACCTCTACTGTTGGACATCATAAACATTCCCTAATTTCTGAAAATACATGTTGTGTTTGGAATGGTAAACTAACAATTCACTGCTACACCACTAGATCAAACAGAATGGGCATCTTGTTGATAGTAAATCAATTTTTCATGACCCAAGTTAGGTAACTTGGTCATCAGATATCTTTAATCACATGCTATGTGAAGTCTAACCTCTCTCTGCTGCTGAAGTAATTCTTCCTTCTCATCCTTCAATGTCTTCAGTTTGTTCTCAGTTGTATTCATTCTATCTAAGAAATGTTGTCTTTCATCCTCTGTTGTCTTATGTGTCCCAGTAAGTTGTTGTCTCTGTTCGTCTGTTGCCTTCAATACATTGTTGACTTGCTGTCTTTCCTCCTCTGTTGTCTTTAGTCTTCCTATAACTTGTTTTCTATTATCATCTGATATTGTTAGTTTATCACTGAGTTGTTGTCTCTCTTCCTGTGCAGCTTTAAGTCTTCCAGTAATTTGATGCTTTTCACCTTCTGATATTGCTAGTTTATCAGTGAGTTGTTGTCTTTTCTCCTCTGTTGTCTCTAGTCTGTCAGTGAGCTGTTGTTTTTCATCTTCTGATTCAGTTAGTTTGTGAGAGAGTTCCTGCCTTTTGTCTTCTATTGCCTTTAGTTGATTCTTAAGTACTGTTTTGGTAAACTTTGAATCTGAAACAAACATATGCGATGCAAATATGGTTCAAGATTGTCTTCTACCTTAGAGATTTAGTTATGTAAATAACACAGTTCGATGTATCTTAATAATGTATGCGGTAAACTTTCAGGAAAATATTGTGACAAACTTGCACCAAATTTAGCGAGTTCACATCTTGGTCCAACTTTAACATGTTATTAGAGGTGACACTGCAAATCTTTCACTTTCCTTGATGTTGATTTTGGCCCTGTTTCTGAGCAATTGAACACAGTCACGTCCCTTTAATGATCCTCCAATTAATCAAGGACATTAAATTACCAATTTCAAAAGGAAAGGAAATTCCAAACTTTTACCAATCTTGTCTGAACATATCCAAAATCAAACGTTAGAGTATATCCCATGAGTTACAGGCTTAGGCACAAACTTGACTGTAATGCAAGACCTTGACATTGCATGAAACATGTAGTGTGGAATAATTACTCTTCTGAACATCCAAATTGGATTCTCTTTCACTGATTTTGAAGTACTATACAGGCCACTGCGGTTATTCAAGTCCTTGCCAACTCACTTATCACATTATCTGTGTCAAGGTCATTGGTGGAGTGTCCATTATTTCTATCAACACTGGGTTAAGTAAGTGAAGAGCGTGAAGAGCGTGGTAGCCAATTGGCTAAGGCGTCGGACTCGTGATCCAAGGATTGCTGGTTCGATTCCTGCCTAGTTCATTACGTTGTGTCCTTGGGCAAGATGCTTTATCTCACTTGCCTCTCTCCACCCAGGGGTTAAATGGGTACCTGTGAGGTAACTTGTCATTGGGCACAGAATATAACTGCTGCCGACTGGAGGGATCGTCTCTGGGACAGGTTATCATTGCCCAGGGGTAATATAACGTCTGTAAAGCGCTTTGAGACATATCGCTGTGGGAAAGCACTATATCAAAATCAAATATTATGATTATAATTAAGTTAATACAAGTATATTTCCTCAAAGTGCATCTATTCCTTGTGTTGGCAATGCATTGAAATGTTTTGCGATTCATAACATATTGAACCTTTAAGCTATCTGATATAAACACACCTTGAGCTTGTTGGTAGAGAGTCAATACTGCTATCAATTTACTCAGTCCTTTGTCAGAGCATGCTGTCATTAAATAGTTGATGTCATCAGAAGAAACCTTCCCTGCCTCTCTGAGATGGTGGACAAGAGATGAAAAGGGTGTATTACTCTTTATGATGTCCTTTGATGTCTTGGCTGGAACTTCAAGGTAGGCAAGTAGCTTCTTACAGTCATTTTTCTCAATCAATAACTCCAATGATGTGAGGCTGTCAAAGAGGATGTCACTCTATAACAAAACGACAGCAAGAAGAACATGAAATAAATATACTGGTGATAGCAGACTATAAAACAATAGATGTAGAAATTTGAGGTGTTGAGACAGCAACACATATATTTTAAGAAAGGGAGTTATTTTAAAATGATGAAGGTATGGATAATGTGACTGTGTACCTGACTTCCTTAAACTACAATATTATATATGTATTTCAGAATAAATTAAAAGTATTGATGAATTGATTTTTAAGACTGTACAGGTACATGCTACTATACACGAAGCTGTATCAGTCAGATTGTTGTTCATCTATATATTCATGATGCCACCAACTTATATAGTTTATTGGGCTAAACATTATTCTCCATATTTAACCAATAAACACTCCAATTGGGACCCGTTTGTCTGGGAATGTGATCATAGAAATAGAATAACTAAAGTGACTTCTATGTAGGTGGTCAGTAACATTAATTGTTTTAATTTAAAACACAAACAAATAACCCTCTCCCTATCCCCCAACCCCCCTCTCCTTCTTACCTCTAACATTTTCCTTAATGATTAACAGTGTTGTTTTTTATGAGTTTATATATTAAGTACTATGTCAATCATTGATGTAGTGTTGTATTTTACACTGTATTTTACTTACAGAAGGTTCATTTATTTAATCCTAAATGCTTGTAAGTTACACAGCTAAACTACATGTGCTGCAGCTCAATTGCCTGAATAATCAAAGTCCATTTGCACTGTCAAGACTTTTTAAGACTGGTGTATAGTGTATACACTAACTTGTATGTGAGGCTATTGCACTATGAGATATGCAGATCCTCATGACAGAGAATGCATGCAGTGAAACATGTAATGATTGCAAACTAAGTGCAACTATCAACTATAATGCTAAACTAAGTTTCCTGGGTTACTTAATCCCATTAGACATAATTTACTATTTTATGGTGTGGCCTGATGACATGTTTAAAGACCTTTAACAGGCAGACCAATGTTCTTTCGCGGGTTGATATGTGGTAACGCTTTCTAATGCAATGGGTAGCAATGGTCATGTTTAATCCATGTGCATAGCAATTGCATACATTACACTGTGGGCTTGGTGACAGCTAATAAATGGGGGGTCTTCACTTGTTACAGTTAATTAATGTACTGTATATTTAGACGATTGGGCAGGATATAGTGTATCGTCACTTACACAGAGTGATGTCCATAATCGTTACTGTCACAAAACGGACAGGAATACACAGCAGTAACATATTACCTTCTTAGTTACCTTCTTAGTTTTAAAACGTAAAAATCGGCATAATTTTCAAAGCAGTTAACCTTTGCCTCCTTTTTCCTGCTTAATGCCATATAACCTACATTATGAGTAGTATATACAGCTAAATTATACCTACTTAGTATTGTCAGGAATTCATCCAAAATATGTTTACTGATTGCAACTTATAAGGACTACATTACACCGAACATTCTTCATCATGGAAATCATAGGCCATCAGTGAAATGAACCACTTGAATAGAACAGACAAAAAGACTGTCAACTGACTTGATGCAATCCCTATTAAAGTGAAGCCTGTACTTAGCTACAACTTTCTCTCCATAGAAGTAATGAACAAAGATTACCATGGCTGTGTGAATATTGCAGGACTTATTTACTCTGTTGACAATGTGGAAAATAGCACCACAAGGCTAAGGTCACATTTTCCCCTTCCATTTCTTTATTTTTGACTAATTTGCACTTAAATAAAATGCACTACATTCCAAATTGAAGCAAGCTTGTGTCATATCATTTTATCAAGACTAAATACTGTCATCAAATCAAGGTCTCATCACTGTAGTATTTGCTATATATGTGCACTAGTGTCACTATGGCCTAAATTAAGATAAAATGTTGCCCTTAAGTTTTCTTGAATTTTACCTCTTTTCAAGGAAAATCGCACCTGTTGTGTTCTTAACAATAGTTTGCATTGTTTTGTGCAATTTTTTTATTTTAGTGGACTTTGACTGTCAAATTCATGATAAAGGAACTACACTTATTTGTCTGAGCTGTATGCCATGCAACATTTATCTCACATCACTTTTGATAGAATTTTTGGCCTAGGTTTTCATTATATAGATATCATTGCCCCAAAAATAGCACTTATTGCGTTATTAAGAATATTTAGCAATAACTAATATCAAATTTTTCAAAAAAATTAGCAGCTTGTAAGCTCAGAAAATAAGTAAAAATTCTTTCCAAATTGTGGGTGTTGCTCTAATATTGCAAAGTGCAACAAGCACCCAATGGCCTTAATTTTTCATAACAGTTTGTACTTAGTTTTCCACCACTTTGATTTCCCTCTTAACAAACAAGTAATAGTTGTGTTCTTAATAAAATTCCGAATTCACTAATACCAAATTTGTAAATATTAGCAGCTTGTAAGTTCAGAAAATAAGAAAAACTATTTTCTAAATTTTGTGTGTTGCTCAATTATTGCAAAGGGCAACAAGCATCCAATGGCCTAAATTTCTTTATAAAATTTTGCACTCACTTTTCCACCATTTTGATCTCCCTCTTAATAAACAAGTAATGGTTGTGTTCTTAATAAAATTCCGCATGCACTTATACCAAACTTGTAAAAATTAGCAGCTCAGAAAATAAGAAAACATATTTTCAAACTTGTGTGTGTTGCTCTAATCTTGCAAAGTGCAACAAGAATCCAATGGCCTAAATTTTTCATAAAATTTTGCACTCACTTTTCAACCATTTTGATCTTCCTCTTAACAAACAAGTAATATTTGTGTTCTTATTCAAATTCCGCATTCACCAGTAACAATTTTGTCTATATTTGAAGTAATGAAGACTGAGAAAATAAGGAAAACCAATTTTACTTTTACATTGAAAGTACAAAACACTTCCATGATAACCTTACCAGAATCAGCAAAGCCCAAGAAAAAAATGTCCTTATTTTCTTTAAATTTTGCAAAGCAGATCTCAAAACATGTTAGAGTGTCTTCTCCTTACTTGTTCGCATAGAATGATACCCAATGTGTTGAGCTTCAATCAAAGGATTGCTTTAATAAAAGTGATAAATAGTCCTAATTTTTACCATGGGCCTATAAATCCTGTATTAGTACTTACTGTGTGATATTCATATACTTCTCCAGTTGTTCCAGTAACGACAAACAATCTGTTTATGTTATTATTGATCCTGATTCCCCAGGAATTATCAGGAACTTTAAAAGAAGCCAAGATATGACCCCCAGAGATGGAAGAATGACCCCCAGATAGAGAGTAAACAACAACTTGTTTACCCTTACCACCCTCCCATAATATATATAATCCTTTCTCTTCACTGACTGTTATACTCAATGCAAATCTGTACTGTGTGTTTCTATATTTCTGTTCTATTTCTCCCTCACTATTACACATTAAAGCTCTATCATTGGATGTACAGATAAACAGTTTATTATTACTAACTGTTATATCCCAGGGCCAGTCTCTACCTACTAATCCTTTTAAGGTGATTGTCTTCTTTAGTATCAATTCTCTCGCATCTAAGACAATCACCTCTTTGGAATATAAACTGACATAGACTAACCCATCTCTGGTTGTCATACACCAGGCTTTACTGTTAAACTTCCCTTGCTTGACCAGACCGCCATTACTACTATCGTACAATGCTATCGTATTCTTACAACACGTTAAAAACAGACGATCATCCAAGAAACAAACAAACCGCCTTTCTGAACCAAATTTGGTAAATTCCTCAGAATAGTATGGCTCTGACGTCAATAATAACGGTTTTTCTTGAGAATCAGGATCTAATTGTAACTTAAAGAGATCAATAAAGCTGCATTTTGTCGTGTCGTTATATCCAGCTACAGCCAAACGGCCTGTATCTAGCACGTCCATGAAGTTCGCCTTGTAACCATCTTGCACAGTGAATCGTGGTATCGTTGTATGCACTCTGTGTGTGGAAGGAAAAAAAGTGAAAAGTTAGGTCAGGGTTGGAAGGTTGTATCCGTGGTAACGAAGAATTTAGAGTTGATTTTTAGATGAAGGAATGTCGATGAACAGCTCTCAGCCTGCAAAGTAGCTATATAGCCTAGGTCCTACAAACGGCACTAAATTCTTTAAAAAGCTGTTGATTTATGCATGGGACCCCGTCGTGACCCACAATAGCACTAAATGTCCAGAGCAAATTATTCGACATGGTACTCTCGAAGATATAAGAAATGAGACGTTCAAGGCCTCACTGTAGATCCATGACTTAAAGTTATGCTGTATTGGCCCCAAATATGATAGATATTCAAATATGGTCACCTTTGGTCAAAATTCTTAAATTTTATTACAACCTTCGAAGAAATTTTCCTCACTGGGACATTCAGTCATCTTGTGTGTTCCTTAAAAATATCTGAGAACAATTTGGAGAGTAAAGACCTGCAGGAAAATACTTGTCGAAAACTTCTAGCAATTATGGCGTTTTCCCATTAAGAACTCTCTCCCGCATAAAACGTGAAGAAATTACATTTCCGCATGAATGTATATATGGCGAGCGGAGTTAAAAGTGCTAGAAATTGGAAAATCGACCGTATAAAATACTTTCTTATTACAATATCTTATTAATAGAAAAGCATATGAATTTATTACTGTGTGTTTATGAAATATTCCTTTCACAAAATTTCTCTCACATATAACAACACCAACTATAAGCCTTTTTAATAGGCAGTTTCAGTAAAATTGATGAAATTGCATTGGCTTTATTTTGTTTGCTTGAACACGACTTATTTATCTTCAATATTCTTAGTTATCATACGCATGTACTGATGTAACGTTCTGATTCAACTTTTCATATGTGTTGACCACATCATGGGCGGCGATCATGGGGGGACGGGGGGACATGTCCCCCCAATATTTAAGGTGGGGGCATATTATCTAATATCCCCCCCCCCCAGTATTTGGTGGCATCGTTTTTTTTGTGACTATAAGAGCATATTTTTTTATGATATCGCTAGTAATTTCAAAATAGAAAATGCTTAGATGCAACTAAAAAGGCCTGGGAAGTGCCATTTCCAGCGATCTGGGAGGCATTTTCGGCCAAAATTTTCTTTTATGCCTCGCTCCAACTCATGGTGACGCGACGCTAGATAGTTTGCCTACAAGCTTCGCCCCTCCCTTGGCAAATTCCTCGCTACACGCATGTCTAACCGTGTCACAATTTGTTACTAAATATCACCAAAAAACTACACGGACTTTCACCGAGAGTAGTTTTTACTTTTTTTCGAAATGAATTAGCTAGACGGACCATGGACGCAGATCCTGGTAGGGACAGCGGGACGCGTCCCCACCAACTTTTTCAGTGGTGGGGACATGGTATACCGTGTCCCCACCAATTTTTCTTGACCAAACGCTGCATCGCAAATTTACCTGTATTGAACGCAAAACGCAGTATTGGCGCAGTTTGATCCAGCATTGTGAAAATGACATGCAGCAGTTCTCACTTTATTACATATTTATCCACAGTTGTTAAATATTGGAAGGAAATCGCATTTGCGGCAGTCTATAATTGTTTTCTGGGAGAGGACCTAGACCCATCGTATACAAATGTCTACTTGGATTATTTGTCCCCTGATTTTTTTTTTCTGCAGATGCCCATGTGTTTCCCCCCAACTTAAATTTTTAAGCCATGAGATCTCAAATTTAAGGAGGTTTTGGAGCGTTATTGGGTCTGGGAAGTGTTATTTCCGGCGATCTGGGAGGTATATTTGCCAAAAAAAAAAATCTTGTACGCTACGCGCGAACCAATGGTCGCGCTCCGCTTAGATAGTATCAGAGAACAGATACGCGTCCCCATCGTTATGCAAGACTGTTCTGCGCCCATGAGACGGACCGCATTTGTAATAAAATTTTGTATATATACAATATATCACGAAGCGCGCGAACAATTTTAGTTGCTACGCACCTGCACCCAAGCAGATGTCCCCCCCCCCCCCAATATTTGAAACAAGTCGCCGCCCCTGGACCACATGCATGCAGTACATTATATTTCATTCGCATTTAGCGCTTACAACTGAGAGAAAGAGACACACGGTCACAAGTTGTAAATGATGGCGCTATTCCAAAAAGCTTATTAAAAGGCTCCGCTAATGATGATTGGTGGCGCTATTAAAGAGAGCCAACTTGGTCTAAAGTTTTCCCGGGGGGTGGGGGGGGACTTCAGACATAATTTTAGTCTTGAGTTTTTGACGTATTATAGTCCAACAAACAACAAAGGAAAGTCACACTTCTAGTAATTATGTTTCTATAGCTACACAGGTTTCCAAAATATTTACCTTCAAAATATGCTGAAACTTTGGAATGATCACTTATAAGGGTCAAGAGATCGATGACGTGAGCGCCTCAGTGCAACTTAATCCATTGTTTAAAATTCTATCAAATCCACCAAAACATGTACTTTACCTCCATAAAAGCAACAAAGCACCATTGGATGATATCGACAAATTTGCAATGAATCTTAATATGGCATTTGAGGCCATAAACGTCTTCACGGTGAGTTTTGTGTTATAAATGAGAAACTAACCTAATGGTCTTTGTATAAGACTAAATACGGTCCAGTACTTCCAAAGGGATGAACCTCATTTGTATAAAGGGACATCCAACATGGGCTGATAACATATGTGTTTTAAAGGTCTACAACATATCGACTTTAATGATGCACCTAAAGTCGTCCTCTATGTCTACCAGGCTAAGCTTTGACATAAAACATTTGTGTTTAATCCAGGGGCGATTGACCAGATGCGGGGGATCCGAAGGGCAACGTTTCTCCTGTTTTGTAACAAAGACGTAAAGAAGTACCCCGTTTCATAGATTAGAAGTGCCCATTTTGGACAAGTGCCGTACTTTTTCATTTTGTGGTATTTAAAATAAGTCCTTTTTTGAGACATTTAGGAAAAGTGTAACCGGAAGTGCCCTTTTGCTGATAAATTAAAATAGTCAATCGAAATGTGCTGTATCGTTGTCGTATCAACATAATGGAATTTGTGGCACAGAATGCAGAGAGGATCCATTTTATCGG
>JAIPMN010182480.1:0-19084 GCA_020650975.1 Apostichopus californicus
TAAATAAGTATTTTCTGTAACACATACCATTGGTATTTTCCATCATTGGAATACCCTGTGAAACAATAAACATACCACTGGTTGTAATATACTATATAACGATAACATAGAGTTTCATATTTTGAATCAATATTACTTCCCAAAGCGAAATCCCCTTTCTACGTTTGATCCTTATATAGAGCTGAGCGACAAAAGCTCTTTCAATTACATCGAAGCTGTTTAACACACATTGTACAGTTGCCGACATTATGCATCGTTGTGTCTGTTCGCGAAGTGTATGCACAGATATTCTACACCATGACTGTTGGTTACAAAAGAGACAAAAGCAATATTTCCGGAGACGTCTAAAATGCATTTATTCCGGCACATATATTTATCGTATGTGGTGAGAACAAAGATTTTTTATGGTATCGTATTATAAACTTAAGAATCATACATATAGTGTAAACGGCGCATCACTGTATAATGAATAGCCTGCTTCAGTTAAAAAATGTATATTCATAAACATTACCTCATTTTCTGTATCACCAGGCTTATTTCGTTTCATTTTCAGTTTCCTCGCTGAAAAGAATACGACGATTCATTTTAAAAATCCCGATGTAGAATCATGTGGATAGCATAAGATTTTGTAATGGAAGGAAAATGCTTACTTGACTTGCATGCTTTGTGTGATTATTTACAAGTTGTGTTCTCGTACAGAACAAAAATGCAATTATGGTGGCTTAAGTTGACCCTAAATAAATTTCATTTCATCCTCCGTTCTTATTAAATAAAAAGAAGCACATCAGGAATTAGCATAGTTTATCAGAAAGGAACTCTCGTTATCTTAAATGTTTCACTTTAATGAAAGAATAATCTTGATAAAAAGTTGTGCAGTGTTCAAACTACCATAAAGAAACTTGAAAACGACTGTTTGTGCAAACGTTATGATGAACTTTACACGATGAACAAGTAATTTAATCCACGAATAAAGGTATTTACTTTTACAAAGTGTTCGATAATTATGATTATCGATATCACCATGCTTCCTATATGTTGGCATATTTGACTACGTTTATTATTCTATGTTTTCAGGCATTGTTGTTGTTGTTGGAAAATACAGGTACACATATAGCCAAAATATGTATAAATCTTGTTACATTAATAGTATTACGTACCTGTTACTATGCATATAATCACCACAGCGGCTGTGATGATGATAATCATCATTGCGACCACTACGGCGATTATGGTTATTGTGGAAGTGTCTGATCTCTGTTCTGTGGGAAGCACTATAAATAAAACAAACATACAGAAATGGTAACAAACAACAAGTAATCATGCATAGATTTCTCAAAGCTGCGCATTAAACGAGACGTGTAATAACTTACCATTTGGAAAGAGCAGATCAACCTTCGTAGAAAGGCTGAATAGCTCAGCATTCTCTCCTACAGCGCGACACTCTACGGTAACTCTATTTTGAGTTGTTTGAGTAAAGTCAAAATTAACTTTCAGAGATATATCATACAAGTCAGCCCTCTGTGTCTCCTTAAATTGATGTTGTGTAAAGGCAATGGGTGTTTCCTCTCGAAAGGCTCTCCATTCAAGAGCCACTTTAGGTCTTATTCCCACCACCGAGCAAGTCAAAACGTCCTGAGGTTGTTTCTCCAGGACGCAATATTGTTGGTGGTTGCATCCATCTATCACTGGAAAAACTGGAGTTGGATCAACTGAAAGGAAATAATACATCGCATATATTATATTTGGTGTTAGATTTTAAGTATGTTGATCCCGTAACTGTTACGAGGTCGAATGGTATATAGCATGAAGATATATAACCATGTGCCCAAACGAACATATATCTTGTGATACCGCATTCCATGAAAACGATTTTCTGTCAAAATTAAGAATTTGTCTTATAGTTTAACATTTCATTAATAGGTGTGTTGCCACATACTGAACAAGGCACGACACATGTTCAGGTTTCTAGATGCATACGTAAGTTCGTTTTGCATGTGGAACTTGACATGCGACTGTAGTGTGAATCATTATATTGCATCGTTTACAAGGAACAACGGATTCGCCATCATTTCCCCGAGTTATTGATACACAAACAGATATCAGTATAACATGGACAAGTATAACGTGTCCACGGGAGATGGCCATTCCGTTTAGATTTGACATATACTCATATACATAGTAACAGTTTGATAATTTGATGAAATATAGTATTACACAATTTTGGGAAATTATGCAAATACCGATGTACTTGTTTTGTGATACAGTAGAGACTGATAAGCATAACAGATAAAATGATATTAAACATCCTACCCATCACAATCACATCGTACAACACAATGCCGCCGCCGACACCGTTATCGTGAACACACGCGTAGAGTCCTTCGTGTTCTACCAACGTGTTCTGTAAAGAAAGACTGCCCTCAGCTTCTAGCTTGTATTCCCTGTTGCTGATTTTTGTGTGATTACTGTTTTGAAAGATGCTAACATACAGAGTTTCAAAAGCATCACGTTCAGGTGACCACTTCCAAATGACTACAGTTAATCCAAGGTCTGCACAGGATAAATTCATCGATGAATGAATCTTCAAATATGTTCTAATGGGAGTTGCTAAGGAAGTGTAATACATCTCTTTTTCAATCAAAATAACGTTTTCGTCTTCAATCAGATTCAGTGGTACAATATTCGCTCGGCAGACCAGAAGACTTAAAACAGATGACTCCCCGAAAGAGAACGTCGTTGTAACATGTGATGTATATGTTACATTATCAATTGTGAAATTCCTGTAGTTTGATGGTAGGATGTGATCGCCACCATGAGTTCTTAGCGACCAACTCAATTTGACTGCCGGACGGCTATCTCTGACAAAGCAGTTGACCTCAACGGAATCGGTTGTCGACTTAACACAGGTAGTACCGTATGTGTTCGAACACTCCTCGATGACGGGGATGGTTATAGCTGGTTTCACTATTAAGAAGAGCATTGCAGAATACATTCTCTAGTAACAATCACATTGGTTATTGATAGGCATGTGACTGTATTTGAAAGTTATTGATGACTGCCGCATTGCTTTTCTAGATGAATAACCTTAGATTGTTTGAGAAAGATCAGTTTGATATATTTACAGTTATTGTGATGATCCGATGCATGAAAGTTAATGTGAACCAAAATTGCCCAAACATTCTGAATCTTTGGTGAAATTTTCAAAAAAAGGAACAGCTAAGTAAATAATCTCATATGAAGCCTTGAGCTCACACATTCATTTAATCAATTGTTAACAATGTATCAATCATTTATCCAATGCGGTAAACAATATTATATAACCTGGTACAATAATTTTACACGCGCCTAGTAATTTAGATCGATGTACAGTTATTTGGTGCACATTACACTATAGTAGGCAATAGGATCCCGCTTATAGTGAGACCTCTGCTCGGCAACGCACCTAATGACCTAACTACGGAATTTGGGAGAGACACGACATATACCCACCGATAAAGGAAATTAGTTTTACGGTTATATACAAATGTTTATATAAAGGTAAATATATTATTTCGTACCTGACGTTCATAGATTATCGTACGCTAGAGAAAGAACAGTAATATATGTTAATTTAAGTTACCTTAAAGGCGTCAAACGTCAACAGATAATATACAAATATTGGACACTCTCCTCCATATTAAAGGCAACACGTCTGTCTTAACAGTAAGAATGATTAAAATCAACTAAAAGTAACCTTTTGAGTTTGGTACTTTTACAACACGTCAAAAATCTGGTTTTCTCTTTGATTTGTTGCTATACTGAATATGTACAACGGGAAAATATGATACTGTCATTACCAGAGCCTTGCAGATTGTGATTTTTACAATTGATTTTCTTTATCATGGTTGAAAATTAATAATTTATTCACTTAAGTAAAAATATAGTATATAATGTGATACATTAACGATATAGCCTACTGGCAGAACAATTTGAGTAAGAAAATAATATTGAAGTACACTACTGGCAGCAGTCATATCAATACAGAGCCTCCATTCTTGGTTATTACTGACCATGATGATATGGTGAGTACTGTTTCCTAAATGTGACGTCATGTTTCGGTTCAGTCGTTCTAATTCCATTGACCAGTGTGAATTTCCTCATTATGCTAGGAAGTGTTTTTTTAGCATTGGGAATGGTGGAACTCTTGAAATGTTTCTAATATTGTAATGTATGGTATGCAAGTCTCTAACGTGGCAATAAAACTGAGTTTACAGGTAGGACTATGGTTGGTTTAATACTTACATAATTGTAACATATCGTACCTGGTATCTTAAACTATCGTTCGCTAGACCAAAGAACTTTAATAAAGGCTCTTTGAAGTACACAGGTTAAATTTGAAAGATATATTTCACTGAATGATAAGTGAAACCATAGTTATTTCATGTGATGTATCTGGCCGAGTTTTGACCTCTCCGCGTCCTTTTGTAATGAATAAACACATGCTTACTGTGTCATACACTTATATCTCTGTACCATTCTGATGTATACATATGTAGTAGTACTGTGACGCTAAAAGTGAGACTTTGCTCCGCAACACACCTTATGACCTACCTCCTAAAAGTACCAGAGACACGACTTAATCCATACAAAGGTAAGAAAACTGTTATTCAAGCCGTTCAAAACATGCATTAAGGATTATGCATACGATATAAGAAAGAAACACGTTTTAAGCAATGTTACTACCAAATATCAAATTTGCCACACTGTCCTCCATCGTTCAAGAAAAAAACTTAAATATGTGCAGAATATCATGAATTATACTCATCGTACAAAAACGGTGACAGAATAAAAGAAAAACGTTTTGCATTTGGTAATTATTTTTAAGTACGTCTAAAATCTGGTTATCGCTTTGATGTCATGCTATATATAGATGTTTACATTTTGATCAGAAAGTATTACTTTGAAGATGTTAAGAGGTACTCCGTTACTTTTGTCCACGCTGACTAAACGATATTCATGGACGATAGCTTGGATACGATTTTATTTCTTTCATACAGTAATTTAGAGGTATTGACTTCTTCATGTATTAAATAGATTCTGCTAGGATCGAAACGTAAGGCTTTCCGACCATTTTGTCCAGTGATTTTGTGCATGTTAATTTGAAGCCCTTCCTCTTACCTTCTTTGATGTGGCCTGACACATATTACATTCTTTGATCACAAAGTGTTTTTTTTTTCGTCTTGTCTTTATTTCTTCACTAAACCTGTAAGACTTGTGCTGGTAACTTTTCAATATCATTTCTAAGTTTAGAGTAGCCAATAATGCAAACTTTCCAACTAACATGGAAGTATCTTTCGGACATTGAAAAATATGAAGTAGTTACTTTTTAATGCAAACTTAACAATTTCCCAACCTGGCAACAACTAAGCAAAAGAACCCAGGCACCATATCCATCGATCTAACCTTGTCAAGAAAAGAGTGTAACGAAATTTAAATATGAAGCCCCTTCTTGGCACATGTAGTAAAGACTATCAATAATACTGAAAAGAAAAGGGTTTCCTCTTACTATTTCCCAACTGAAATTAAAGCAACACAAACAAAGAACAGAAAGAGGAATGTAGTACACTGTTTCCCCATTCATTTAGGGATAATTCTATAAACTATTAGAAAGCATTTATATGTAATTACAGAAATGTGCAAATAAGTCTTACAATTGACATTTCGCTGATGGTTGCTGAGTGCACGACACGCTGTACTAGAAAGCCAGTTGGCTTTTTGACTTCATGCCGTACAATTTGCTCAAAATTCAACGTAAAACTATTTGACTAATGTAGAGCAAGTGAGTTAAATTTGTCCAGAATACAGTGACAGCCAGAAAATATCAGAAATTTCCATTTCTTATTTGTAGCCTTACCTTGTGAGTATCAACCAATTATTTCACTCGTAAAGATTATACAGTATAGAATTTGAATTCGAAATGTTTCAATTTCTAGAAAGAGCAGTATTCCTATGTGAAATATATACACAACGATGTATGAGCCAATGGACATTTTGTTTTACCACTTTTGAGGTAGCAAATCAGCTCTATCACCAACCATTCCTATGAGTAATAGTTACATGACATTGTTTATACACATTGTAATATCTTTACATCCTACTGCTGAAGTTAAAATCATGTAATGTAAGTCATAGAGAATATGAATAATTTTAAGACCAATTGATATATTTGACCTATTGACCCCTTCATGCTCAGACGGTGAAAGTAGCAAGGTCCACTGTGAGTTTGTTTAAAGCAGATAACAGCAAGTATATCAACTCTTTGAAACATATTTAATTTCCTTAATGACTGTATGTTTCGCTGAAGACCTTTAAATCCCCTTCAGAAAAAAAAATAACTGAACTGATATTGACCAAACTGTGTTCACAAAAAGGAAAACATAGCAATGGAGAACTCACATATTAGTTTTAACTAGGAGTTACCATGTTTATAAGGTTTTCAGAGTACCAAGTATGAATGACAAGAAAGATTTACTTTTTGAGTTATCGTGTTTACAAGGTTTCAGACTGTTGCCTCTTTTGACCTCAAATGACCTTTGATCTTCGCAGTAAAGAATATCATTTATTGCACTCAATGCGAATGATCCACATACTAAACATGAAGGTAATCCATCATTTTTTTGTTTTTATAGCGTTTAAAAGCGTCACTTACACACACGCATGCACACAGGGGCAAATTGCAATGTGACATATTTACAATCATACTAATCTACTATGGGTGTCTACTAAATTGTGTGGGAGCGGTTTATTGATAATGATTGCTAATATCATTATTTATCATGTATTTCATTTCCGTTCTGACACTTTAGGTTTACAATAATTAAACTATCAAAGCTACGTACCGGTTGTGTGCACACAGATATTTTTCGAAATTCTTGAACTCGAAGTTGAGATTGCCGTTGATACTCGGTATACAGATTCATGGCTTGCCGTTACGTTATTTATAAGTAACGATCCGTTAGGATAAATATCATATTCTCTAGATTCGTAGCCATCGCCACGTTTGTCATCACCATGGCGTAATAAAAGGGTCTTTCCTTCGTTAACATTGACCCAAGCTATTAGGGCTAAAGAACTTCCATTACATGAACACGGAATGAGTCCTCTCGTACCAATTTCAACATAATGTGTCTGTGCGCATTCTGTATCTTCTAGTGAAGTTGCTGTACAGGGGAAAAAGAAATGTGCTATGTCATAGTTCTCGAACTCAGTAATGATTTATTTACTTAAAGTATTACATTAATCAATTGTAATGAGCCGTAATGAAACCTATCTTGAGATATCTTCTTTACAAGCTATATTTTTTGTAACGAATTACAGACTGTCACCTTTGTAGACCCAAATGCTATTTGACCGCCACGAAAAACAATAAGGTCATTGTACTGCTTATAGGGAAGCCACGTGCAAAATATGTGAGCCAATCAAGTTTCCCATTTGAAAATATCGTGTTTAGAAGTTTTTTTCTTCACGTTTTGACGTCTGATGACCTTAAATGAACTCTGACCTACACTAACTTGTTAAACATTAACACTACATTTGGAGATACAGCATTTATGAGATGTTCGTATGTTACCCTCTGCTGACCCCAAAAGGATCTTTGACAACAACCCATACAATACGATTATTATACTCATAATAGGGAAGCCACAGAAAATACGAGACCTGAAGAGATTATCAATCTTGATATATCTATGAAGATACACATCTCACGCACACCGCAGCTCGACTGCATTGGTTACTACCTGCCATTGGCAATTACTAATAGAATGCAAAATGCTCTGGGATTTAGATGGCATCTGCTTGTAAGGTTATCCTACTCAATGTTTTGCATCGGCACACCAAGTATGAGAATTATCCATGATTCCTACCATGATATATGTTATAAAGGTTTACAGAGTTTGAACGCTGGTGACTCAGATGATCTCTTAACTCATAAAAAGGACATAAAACATCAACACAACTGATCCTTATGAGAAGTATCCATGCCTCCACCAAAACAATAGGTTATTCTACTCAGTATATATACATGCCAAGTTTAGAGTATTCATACTTCCTAACTTGATATATCGTGTTTACAGTGTTTTCAGTGTTTAAACTCGGCTGACCTCAGATAATCTTTGACCTCCACCAAAAGCAATAGGGATCTTCTATCTTCTGAAGAGTATCCACGATTCCTATCTTGTGTTTTCGTGTTTACAATCTGGGCGTCGCTCACGCATGCACACACGTTGTCATGGCTGCATAGACTTCTCTTGTCATCAAAACCAAACATGGAAATATTACAAAAGATGTGCACATTTTCAAAATGCTGTGTTGTAATAAATATATCAGCTCTTACCATATACATCCACGATAGTGTAGCTACTCGTATGTACGTAATGAATGCTTCTCCACTTTTTAGTTGATTACTACTCACCTGACGATAGGAGAAGGATTATCGCGAATGCTAAAAGGAGTCCTGTGTCGAGAATCGCCATGTCTTATATTCATTCGTCAGAATCTAAAAATAGAATGATCGTTTGTAACGGTGACGGTAAATAAAAAGTACAATTTCAAGGTTACTGGTTATAGCGATAGGCCAGTTGTTATTTCGTTGTTCATCTTGTAAACTGATTCTCATAGAGGTACCAGAAGAAAATGGCTTTTCTAACGTACTTTCTTTATAGCTGTGCTGTGGAAGGAACATGGTAACACAATTAACAGCTCCCACAGTAAAAACTGTAAAGCTGTGATACTAATATTTTGTTTTTTCCGAATGAGTAAAACGAAGCGAAGAGAAAGGGGAAAGCAAACTCTAAAGCATTTAACATGTACTAGCAATAACTTTTTTTAAAACCATAACTAGTTTCTACTGATAGAAACAAATGAGAGTCGTGTTATCTCGCAGTAAAATTCGTTTCATAACGATTCTGACGAGTTCTTTAAAGCCAAGCAGGCAGATTGAAATTTCCCATAGTCGAATTAGGTTGTTAAGGTACAAAAAAAAATACGTAATATGTATTACGGTGGGCTAAAGAAATTGTAAAATGACGTCATTTGACACATTTAAACCTTTATCTTTGGTATTTATTGGATATTACATTTATGTCCCAGTCATCACAACCATGTTGGTCGATATGGGTTTTACGTAAAGTGGGGTTAACGTGGGTGTGAACTGGCCATGGAATACCTATTTGGGGCCCTTGTGGTGTTTGTATTATGTGTGGACAGTGGTACGTGATCTACCTTTGACATTCCCTTTTGTCAAGTGTGGGTTGTATGTGGGCTTAAAGTGGGTTAATTATTGTGGGTTGATTTTGAGATGACTTATTGGATTATATGTAAGGTTTGACATGAGTTTAAAATGAGAAAATCAGTGTGGGTAAACCAAGCTATTATAACACGAAGTTACAATAATTCGTCTCTCAAATTCCTCGTCAAATTACTGCAATATTCACAACAGATGCAAAACGACAACGAAGTTGCTTCTCTTAACAAGAATTGCTCATTGGTCAACAGCAATGATATTGTTTGACCAATACTCCCTAACAACTTCGACTGCTCTACAATAGCACTACTCACAGCACACAATCTTAACTAATAATTTGAATCACGGTGACAATGCTTAACTATAGTAGTATGATACAATATAGCACGTTTTGAATTCATAACGATTCACTGGAGTCCATTTGATATCATACTAGCTCTGATCAGGGATTAGTCAGGGGATGAGGGTAGGGGGGGGGGGGGGTTGCAGTGGGAGCCCCAAAGTACCCCGAAAATAATATTGAACTAAAAGCAGGAAATAAAGTACTCTTGTTTTGAGTTTTAAGGAAGCTAATCGACCCTTCTAAATCTTCCGCCGGAAGTTTGCCTGCTTTGAATTACAATACTGTTATTATTGTATGTTTCCTGCAAAGTGGGAGCATTTTGGGGCAAAAGTGTTATTTTAACATCATGGCGCTGCGTGAAGTAATACTCCCTTTGTGAGAAGTAACTTTTTTTTATTCTGCTCCCCCCCCCCCCCATGCCCCATTCAAATGGTTCTTCGTTTTAGCGGTCTCTTAAAGTTCATACATGACCGTTTATAACATACGGATATAAAGACAGGAAGTTTTTATATTATAGTTTACCGAATCTTTCGTTAGTTATTTATCCCTCCAGTTTGCTTAAGAATGTTTGCTAATCAAAAATAGAGAATCCTGAATGACTCTTAGTAGGTACAAGCTCTTCATTTCTTCATTTTTTTAACCGGTGTTTGTTCTTTTGATTGCAACTTTTCCCTTTTACCCCAACTGTAAATATCAAGCAAAGAAAAAGATCAGTATAAATTAAACATACTTTAACTTCACAATAAAGTACATTTTGGTAAAGAAAAGTACGCTTTTGCTCTGACAAGGGGACATTCCCAAAATGACTGGAATACCCCTGTATATATTATCTGGCATTTCGTGGTCTCATTTTATTCCTTACCTCCCAAACATCGATTTCGTTAAAATGATGCGGTCAAAGTTCTGCTACAATTTATAATGAGTGTGATGATAGAAGATATATATCATCAAATTGCATTTTGAATGAATCTTCTTCATTTTAGTTTACATCATTTATGATTATTTATATTCTAATGATTGCATCGATTTATTATTAAGTCATAATTCTTGGAAGAGATTCCCAAATGTGTAATCGTACTGACGATATTATCGATAGATAGGCCATAGATATTCAATTTCCAGCCATTTCCATGTTCTTTTCGAATTAATTTTTTTAGTGTAATGTCGAAACGCGCATTATTTTAACGGGTTCAATGCATATGCTATGTATACAACCTGTTTAGTATGTATACATGTAAGTGAAATTTCTACATCTGTGGGGAGCATTTTGTAATTGTTTTCGCTCTAAACAAAATTCTTAAAACTTACTAGTTTGGGGATTAACGAGCGACGATACCAACCTGTCTCCCACTCCACATCTGCATTTCCCCATCTACCCTACACCGCTCGCCTAAACGGTCAGACATGCAGATACAAACGTCGATGGTGACTTCCATGCTGCCGCTTTCATAATATCCTCCAGGGGACCCCTGCGAACATAGCCTCGGAGGACGCCTGTCCTCTGAGGTTGTGCGCCCTTACCCTCTCCTCTGCCGGGGTATGAGGCTGGATCAGCTGTCCAATCCATCTGGAGATCGTTTCTCTGGAAGCAGGTGTGTAAGGCGGGAACGAGATAGTGAACAGTCTCGGCTAGGTACGGAGTGTTTTGGTTCTGTCGATATACCATAGTAGCGCTCCAACTGGACACCACAGTTTTTCCTCTCTGACTGAAGAATAGTGGGAATTCCTGTGGATGAAGATGTTTCCTGGTACAAAGCTCAGCGTCTGGTTCTTTGGCAGGAACGCTGGCTCTGGGATCAGGCGACCACCGTGGTTGCTGAAATGACATGCCCCTCTGCCACGGAGAGGGCATGAAAGCAACTTATTCTTCTGGCTGATGCTGCGGCTACCAAGAATACGTTTTTTATGTCAAGTGGCGAAGAGAAGCTGACGCCATCGGTTCAAAGGGGATGTCAGACATATACCCCAGAAATCCCTGGTTTGGATATTAACTTACGTCGATAATTACGTGTCTCCTTCAACACTTACGCACTTTCTTATTATATCAAGACGCTACTGGTATCATTTAAGCACTGCGCCCCGGTGACCTCTCCTACGTGTCACCGCACACTATCTCCTCCTTCGTGATTTACCCATGCTGATTCGGCCCGAGGACCGCAGTGGTACGGGTGGCAGAGGATGGGAGATCGCAACCCGGAAGGAAGCGAGAACAATCCACGCCAAAGTGTTAGTAGCTGGCAGGTTGGCTAACAATATAGGGGTGACAAAATTCATATGAACAGAAATGTACGTATGGGGCCCAAGATTGCCAACTGGAAGTCTAGTAGAAGTCGTAGATGGCGTTGTATGATAGATGTCCGGAACGTCTGGTATGTCCGGGTGGATATATCCGGTATATCTGTCCGATATATCCGGTATTTCCGGTATGTCCTGGTCTTTCATGCTGTGGAGAGAGGCACTGGGTGGAAGTGTTAAACAAGTAGATAGGCCCCCGAACTGACTGGTCAAAATCAATTTGTCGAGACTGCGATCATTCGACCTGCCGTAAGCGTTGTGCAGGGCCCGCGAGTAGAGGTGGGAGGTGGTAGAGACAGGTCAGTTTTTTTCGTTCGTTTATACCCAAACCAGTAAGTTTGGGAGTATTTACTACACTTACACACATAGTGGCACTGCTATGACGGTGGGACGCCCAATGGGCGGGACGTACCTGAAGGAACGCCCAACAATGCGCGACCAAAGGCCGACTCTGAGGCGACAGTGTCCGTTAGGTACGACGCGACGAATGTCAAAGGGGAATTCCATGCAGAGGGCCGGAGGATATATTCCACCGGGACACCGGCAAATAGGGCTTTTGATGTCATGGCCAGGACGGGTCGATCCGCCTTCGCGTGAAGCCGGATCACCTGCACAAGCCACTTGCTGATAGTGTCTTTGGAGGCATCAGAGTGAGCGATGGTAAGTAAGACGAAGAGGGCCTGTAAGGTTCAGAGGACAAGGATAACTTGGGGCAGGCAGGTATTCCCTGTTATGAAGGCGAGCGTTTGGTTCTTGGAAGAAACCTGTGGTCCGGAACCAGGCGAACGCCTTGGTTGTCGAAGCGAATATGCCTTCCACCATGGATAGGCCGTGTAGACAACTCCTCCTTGACGAAGCGGCCGCTACCGAGAAGAGTGTCTTAATGATGAGTTTCTTGAAGGGGGTCGTAGGGGGTCGATAGCTGTGGGCAGGTGCCCACGGAGGAGCCGTCTGCGAATCCCGAGTGGATCGCCGCAATGGCCGACCTGTAATTTCGAATTGTGCTTGGCTGCTTCCTTTCGTTGAAGAGAAGAGTGACAAAGTCCGCTAGCTGTGCTGGAGGGTCAGAATCGTGCCAGTCGGAAATCGCAAGTCTTGACGGTGGACTATCGTCTGGCCGATAGTGCTAAGGCGGCAGAGGCCTGAGAAACGCTCTGAGTCGAGACCGGATTACGGCCACGCAGTCAGGCCCAGTATTCGCAGGTGAGGCAGACTGACTTGGAACCGGCCCAGGCAAACCAGGTGTTGTTAGTCCAGGAGACTGCGCGTTGCTTCTACGAGGAGACTCAATAGAAGTGGAAACAACGCCCTCCTCCGCCAATAGGTCGTGATGAGTATGAGCCTTTTCCGGGACAGTGTGAGCAGGACTTTGTGTATCAGGCAAATAAGGAGGTGGCAAGAAGGGGATGTTGGAGAGGGCCTCAATCTCCTCCCAATCTATCGAGCCGTCCGACGCCCACTCTGGAGTGGAAGATCCGAATGCAGAATAAAAAAATTCGAAAGGGCATCGGTAGTCAGGATCTCTCTCCCCGCGATGTGCGAGGCACGTAGCGAGATAATTCTGCCCTGACACCACAGGAGTAGGTTCCATGCATGTTGCCGCGCAAAGCAATCGGAACTTCGTCCCTCACTGCCGGTTTACATAGGCCACCACCGCCGTGCTGTCGCAGAATGTGGTCACGGCGTGGGCCCGGAGATGTCGCTTGAAATGTCGGAGGGCTCGGGCTAGTACCTCCATCTCGAGCGCATTGATTGTTACGCCGCCAGGCGGGCTCCCACCCCCCTGCTATTGTGAGAATGTTCAGGTACGCTTTGAAACCCTGTAAGGAAGCGTGCGAGGAGATACAGACCAGGGGTTCTGTTCCCGTAAGGAACGTCTGTGTACCTTGTTCTCCTTCGTCAGCCACCACGACAGGTGGATTGTGTCTAGGCCGCTAAGTGGCACCTGTGTATCTAGGATACTCTGTTCCGGGTCTTAGTAACGGAAAAGGTGCAGCTGGAGGGGTCTCATTCTGAGGACGGCAGCATAAGATTACGTCCACGAGACTGGCATTGAGACCAAGTGCTCTTATCTGGAGTGGGTGGGTTCCGCCTGCTGGGGAGGCGTCTTATCATATGCCGGGAGTTGTAGACCCGCTCTGTAGACGGTTTCAACCAACCGTTGCAAAAGTCGAGGATCGCGCCCAGAATCTGAATCTCCTGGTCTGCGGTGAGACGCGATTTCTCCCAGTTCATAACCCAGCCGAGTCTCTCTAGGAGCTCGGTCTTGCAGGCCAGGTTGAAGTGAGCGTTTTGATGAGACCTTCCCGTGACGAGCCAGTCGTCGAGATAAGCGTAAAGGGATTCGCCGCTTTGGCGCAATTACGCTGCTACGGCGCCCTCTACCCTCGCGGCGAGGTCGAAACGCCAAAGGGTAGTGCCGCGGACTTGTAATCTCTTCCCCTGCAGGAGAAGACTTGAAATATATGTGAGTCGGCCTCGATTGGTACGTAGAGGTACGCGTCCTTAAGGTCGACGGAAGGAGCCCACATGCCTTGTGTAAGACTCGGTAGGACTAGAACGAGAGTCTCCATCTGGAACCGAATTGGTCAGACGAAATCCTTGTTCAGCGGTTTGAGATTTACTATTGGTCTATAGGACCCGTCCTTTTTCGGCTCCAGGAAAAAAGACGAGCGAAAGGGTGGTCTCTCTTCTCCCGTAGTCTCACTTGTCACGCCCCTTGCCAGTAGCGTGGGGAGTTTGCTCTCGTGGGCTCGTCTTGGGCCCGGGTCCGTGGGTACTGGGGTGTCCTTCTGCCTCCACCCCCGAGGAACCATCCCTTCAAGACTACCCGTTCAACCCACGAACCCACGGGTCCATAATTTCCCAGCTGTTCTGGAATAAGCGGAGTCTTACCCCTACCGCCGGATACAATGTATCCATGGTAGGGTGGGCATCCCTAGGACCGAAGGGGCCAAATGTCGCCCCGCACTGTTGGTCTGTCTGTCGGTGTCGCGGTCTGTCATTGCGTGACTGCCGTCTTGGCGATCTGCTTCCCCTGTAGCTCTTAGTGATGTTGCCGCTGCCACCACCCCTCTCCCATAACTGGGCCGCTGCGCTCTGCATCTAGCGGGCTTCAGTAGTTCCGGGAGCTTGAAAGGTCCATGTTGCTTGTCGGCACTGCATGGTTCTGGGTGAGAGAATCCTGATTTGGCGAGCGAGTCGCAGCGGTCCAGTTTCTGGCGTACGGTGTCGCCAAACTGGCCATTAAATAGGTCGTCCATTAAGATGTGTATGGTGGCCGCTCTCTATCTCGATTCTTCTGCCGGCCAGCTTACTGCTGCTAGCACGATGCGCCGGCAAGATTTTACTGACCGGTGCGCGATTCACGCGAAATGAAACCCAGGAGCCACAGGACTTATGCGGCAGAGCGGTCCATGATTTGGTCTGGATCTCCCGGTAACTGTTGGTGATGTCTTCTGGGAACTGCCAACAGAAAGGTTGATGCAAATCCCCACTCGGGAGGCCAGATCTTGCTCAAAGAGTGATTTTTCAAGGCGATAGCGATGCGGGTCTTTTAATTGTCCTCTCGTCAAGCCCTGTTTGGCCTGTTTTTTGGCCTGTTTCTCCCCCCAAATAACTATTTTTTAAACATTAATTGACCTTTGGTGACCTCGGATCACATGACCTTTAAGTTTGAAAGTATTCCTCTATACCATGTGCAACTTGTCCCAAAATATCAACCGTGTCACACCTTGGCACTGGGAGCTATTGCATAAAATGTCTGAAAATTAACTTTGACCTCATATAACTTCACACACAAAGGTCACCTGGGGTCAACCTATTGACATTTTTGATTGGTGAGACTTGAATATAGCATCAAAACTATAAAAATTCAAACATTTTTTTCTTTGCCCATTTTCTCACCCAAAATACTAGTTTTTTAACATTAACTGAACTTTGGTGACCTCGGATCACATGACCGTTCAGTTTGAAAATATTCCTCTATACCATTTGCAACTTGTCCCAAAATATCAACCGTGTCACACCTTGGCACTGGGAGTTATTGCATTAAATGTCTGAAAATTAACGGTGACCTCGTATAACGTTACACACAAAGCTCACCCGGGTGTCAACCCATTGACATTTTTGATCGGAAGGTACCTTTGATATCCAAATCTAGCATCAAAACCTAACATTTTCTTTTTCGCGCGTTTTCTCCCAAAATAAGCACATTTTTTCTAATGTGACCTTTGACCTTGATTTCAGATGTAGTTTGATCTCCTGATTCCAAAAATCAACACGACAAGTCTGTACAGCCATCCTAACTCCAACCGAAAACTTTGACCCCATATAACTTCGCACACAAAGGTCACTCAGGGGTCAACCTATCGATATTTATGATCGGAAGGTACTTTTGACATCTGAAAATAGCATCGAAACTGTAAAAATCCCCAAACACTTAAAGGTCACCAGAGGTCAAATTGAGGTCAAGGGTCAACCAGATGCGGGTCGATAATTGGATTACATTGAAGCAACTTCCAACCCTAAAGGACAATTCGTTCTCAAGTTATCGCAAAAATACTCGTTTTTTAACATTAATTGACCTTTGGTGACCTCAGATCACATGCCCGTTATGTTTCAAAATGTTCCCCTAACCAGTTCACAACTTGTCCCAAAAAATCAACCTTGTCGCACATTGGCACTGGGAGTTAGTGCAGTTTTAATATTTTGGGTTTTTGGACCATAACTGACCTTTGTGGGCACCAAAAACAGTAGGGATCTCCCTCTTACTATGTGCTATCCACTTACCAAGCTTGATCATGATACATCATTTCCTTATTGAGATATCGTGTACACAAGCAAGCATCACATACACACACACATACATACGCACCTGATATGCAATATGGGGACCGGCATTTTCGTCCCGAGTGGTTCACAGGAGTGGGGACCAGTAAAAAACTTATCTACATTTCCGGGACCACTGGAGACACATCTACATATACAAGACCACACAAACACACCTACATTAACAAGACCGCACAAACACACCTACATTAACAAGACCGCACAAACACACCTACATTAACAAGACCAATAGCACACACCTACATTAACAATATCAGTAACACATGTCAACATATGTCTGACCAGAGATTTCAAATTACAGTCATCACAATAAACTTATTTCTGGGAGCACAAACATAACCACTTTTACATGACCAGAGATATAAGAATTCTTCAAGTTCACGACAGCTAATAAACCTATATTTACAATATTGGAAAAATATATCTAAGTTTTCAAGACTATGCAGATAAACAGAATCTCAACACTATGCACAATGCAATTATAAACATGCATAAATTTCCTTTTTCAAGTTCATACAATAAGTATCAGTCAAACCATGACATTGCACTGAAGTGCTTCTTTTCAATGTCAATTTACAGAAAGATATGTCAAATGTATCTCTGAACTACCTATCCTCCTTTAACCTGAAGTTGAACAACTAAATAGCATGCATTTCAATTTATGTGCACAGATCACTATTTTATAATCACTTTACTCTACAACCCCCTACACACCTACTCATTAAAAAATTCTGGCTGAGCCACTGCCCCAGGGTTCCTACACCTAAATATTTTGTGGAGCATGTTCTCCCACCTCCAAGACTTTTTGAACAGAACCTCTCCCATGTTAAGAATGCTTGACTATTCGGTCCCCTGATTATATACACGGCTAATGAAATGTGTTTTTATCGGTCTTCGAATTGTAGGTACCTTATCGTCATTTGGAGTTACTTGAACTTAAAATGGGTTATTTACCCGGTTATATTTCAATTTCAAACATGCACCGATTTAAAACTCATAATGCTCCCTAGCTTACTTAAATAAAGGACTGAGATATTCTGACAACGGCTTGAATTGTTGTTTAAGTTTAAGACATATATTGAAAAACAAGCAAACCTGTCGAAAATAATATATGGTAGTTTTATTAGGTTAGTTTTGTTAGTTGTTTTAAAATAGTTTAGGAAAGCAATCCTTCATATAACTCTTTTCTTCACGTATTTCTGTTCTAATGATGCTATGCTTCATAAACAACTATTTCAAAAATACACTGAAATTGACTTTATGTTAGAAAGGTCACCTGTCTTGATTGTCTTCATATTCTTATTAATTTATAATATAACATTATTCATAGGCATTAACTCTCTATATCCAAGCATAAGGAAAACCCTTTTCCAAGTTAAAAAGTCCTACGGTAACATTCTTTTTAAATGTAGATATCATTCTGTAGCTATTGGAAATATAGTGAGAAAATACCCAAACCATTTTACATGGTTACATGCAAATCAAAAATATTTGTTGGAAGAAAAATCACCGTCTTTATATAATGCAAAATTCGTCTGTAACTTGCTCGTCAATGCCCTTATTTAATTAATTAATGTTGTTTGTATATATCCATTCTCCATTAGTAGGTGGCACATTGGTTTTTCAAATTACTTTTACTTGTCTCAAAGTCTGATTTTGTAGTTGTTCGAATATTGATGCCTAATTTAGTTATCATCATCTTCTCTATATAATTAATGATCATGCATGGCTGGTCCTGTTTAAGTACAATATGTTAGTCCTGAAGTATTTCTATGGTCCCCATATTGTAGGAAATATACTTTCATACCTGTGTTATGGAAGAGGTGTGTTTTAATTTCAGGACCGAGGGCAGCATTCATAAAAGTTGCATGTCAAGGTCAATGTGTGTTTTTAATTTTACCATGCTGAAAAAAGACACAGATGCATACTATAGGCAAAGACAGGACCATCTTCAATCTTTGAGAGAAGAAAGAGGGCAGCATGATGATGGCTATAAGCCAAAGAAAATCCCAGGACCGGGTTTTCGGTCCTGTCTTTTCAAAATGTCCTGCCCTTTAAGGTGTGTTTCCCAGCACCGGTCCTGACATTCTGGGTGAGGTGCATTCACACACACGCACACACACGCCAAGTTGAATGCATAGGTTCCTTGCTTTGCAAAAAGCAAGGAACCAAAAATTACCAAGAGTTTCTCTTATTTTGAAAATTGTTTACAACATCTAAGGTTGAATGCATTTCTATCATTCATCAAGACCCTCTAAGCTGTCAAACATCTATAATAGAGAGCCAAAAGGATAAAGAAATTGATTAAATTA
>JAIPMN010182549.1:0-25573 GCA_020650975.1 Apostichopus californicus
CCCCATTCACAACTAGTCCACAAATATCAACCATGTCGGATCCTGTCAGTGGTAGTTTCACAAGTTATTGCCAAAAGAAAAACAACATTTTGACCAATATTTGACCTTTCTTGACCTTGGATCACATGACTGTTATGTTTGGAAACAATCCTTTACCCCATTCACAACTAGTCCACAAATATCAACCATGTCGGATCCTGTCAGTGGTAGTTTCACAAGTTATTGCCAAAAGAAAAACAACATTTTGACCAATATTTGACCTTTGGTGACCTTGGATCACATCACAATTATTTTGGAAAACATGCCCCTACTTCATTCACAACTTGTTCCAATATACCAGCCATGTCAGACTTCGTGACTAGAAGTTGTTGCAAAACTTAGCATAATTTGGCAGTTTTTCGCACATAAGCAACCTTGAATGACCTTGGATGACCTCATGGTTTTTATCAAAAATGTTCCCCTTGAGGATGTGCACTCTGTCCTAAAATTGTTATTTGCTCCAATGTACACACACACACAATGTTGTTTCTAAAAAGGTATCAAAACCAACATTTGGCCCCTCATACATTGAGAACCTGATGTCTGATTGAAGCGGGAGTTGGTTTCCCCTATATAGCACACAGAGCTCTATCTTATATCAAAATATTGACAAAGTTCTTCTCTTTGCCCCGTATCTCCAAAAATGAGCATATTTTTCAAGATTTTACCTTTTGACCTCATAGTAGGATGTAATTTGACAAACTGATTCAAAAAAGCAATATGACTAGTCTGTAAGACCATCCTAACCACATGTAAGTTTATTAGAACCAAACCAAACCTTGACCTCTGATAACTTCGCACAGGAACGTCGCACAGGCGTCAACCAATGGACAATATTAATATTGATCAGAAGGTACCTTTGAGATTTGAATATGGCTACGAAAATTCAAATAACCAAAGAATCTAATAGAGGTCACTGGAGGTCAACCTGAGGTCAAAGGTCACCCAGATACGGGTCGGCTACTGGATTACAATAGTGTAACTCCCAACCTTGACGGAAATTTTGTTCTCAAGTTATTGCAAAAATACTAGTTTTTGACCCCTGATTGACCTTTGTTGACCTTGGATCACATTACCGTTATGTTTGGAAACGATCCCTTGACCCATTCACAACTACTTCCAAAAGATCAACTATGTCGGACCCTGTAAATGGGAGTTATTGCTTGTATTATTATTTTTGTTTTTGGCCACTAAATGACCTTTGGTGACCTTCACAGGCACCAAAAACAATAGGGTTCATCTACGCAATGTGGTACTTATATACACCAAATATTAGATTGGTCCAAGCTTCCCTTCATGAGATACCGTGTTTACAAGCGAGGCGTCACAAACACACGTGTTTGTATTACATTCAGACCGATGACCCCATTGTATTTTCCATTGTTCAAATCCATGTACCCTAACCTTAATAATACCCCATACAATAGAATTCTTCCGAGGACGTGGTGATTCTTTAGAAATCACAACCGAGGACCTGAAATTCTTTTGTTCAAGTCCTCGGTCAGAATATAAAACAAACGCACACACACATACACACACGCACGCACGCACTCCGCCTGCATGAATGCATAGGTTACGATCATCATCGAAACCAAAAATTCTATCCTTTACAGGAATTTGCTGGTATACCACGAAAAGAGAAAATGATGGCTGAGGGAAATATTCTGACCAAAGATAATGTGAATGACGGATACACCGCCAACATAGACTGTGACAAGGTAAATAAACGTTGACGGAAAATCGATCGTCAACATGCCGGTGATTAGAGACTTTGTTATCAGTATTTAGCAGAGTCCTGATACGGTGGAGCAAGGGTAACAGGGGACTCCACCCCCTCGTTTTGTTGAACTCCCACAAGTTGTTTATTCTCATAATGTAAAACAATGCAAGCAGTGAACTGAGTTCAGGTTTCCTGGTTCAAATAAGGTTCATATTTTCACCATGAATGTATTGAAAGCCTTCGTAGCTTATAGCTTTTCTTTAAACCCGGATTTAAATGGGGGTTTTGTGATAAAATCCCGCGTCGATTACACGTTTTTAAAGTAATGGGCTTTGCAACTGTAGAATGTAAAATATTGAAGCTAGTTGATATGACCTTATGCTGGCATTGGTTTCATGGCCAAATCCGGATTTAAAAGGGGATTTTGTGGCTAAATCCCGCGTCGATTACACGTTTTTGGTTTCGATGATAATCGTAACCTATGCATTCATGAAGGCGGAGAGTGTGTGTGTGTGACGCCTCGCTTGTAAACACGATATCTCAAGCAGGGAAGCTTGGACCAATCTAATATTTGGTGTATATGAGTACCAAATTGAGTAGATGAACCCTATTGTTCTGATGCCTGTGAAGGTCACCAAAGGTCAGTTAAAGTCCATATACCAAAATATTAAACAAGCAATAACTCCCATTTACAGGGTCCGACAAAGTTGATCTTTTGGAAGTAGTTGTGAATGGGATAAGGAATCGTTTCCAAACATAACGGTCACGTGATCTAAGGTCAACAAAGGTTAATCAGGGGCCAAAACTAGTATTTTTACAATAACTTGAGAACAAAATGTCCGTCAAGGTTGGGAGTTACCCTATTGTAATCCAGTAGTGGACCCGCATCTAGGTGATCTTTGACCTCAGGTTGACCTCCAGTGACCTGTATTAGCTTCTTTCAAGTTGATTCTGTGAAGTTTCGTGGGCATATTCCAATCTAAATTGTCCATAAGTTGACTCCTCTGCAACCTTAATGTGCGAAGTTATTAGAGATCAAGGTTTTGTTTTGTTTTGTAATACTTGGTGTATGAATTCATAACATTGAGTACAAAACCCTATTGTTTTTGATGGAGGTGTGTATATCCACGTACAGTAGACTGACCTGTGTTATCATGCCATAGTGTTATTTTAACAGCTAGTTTTGGTTTGAATTAACAAGCAGAAGTCTAGTGCATTGAAGTCATCGAAACCTCAATGCATTTTGCATTCTGGTTAAAGTAATAGGTTTTGCAAATGTAGAATCTAAAATATTGACCTAGTTGATATGACCGTATGCTGGCATTGTTTTCAGGGTCCAATCTGTTAACATTCACCTTGAAATATGGAAAAGAAACAGGGTGTTGAGCTTGTGTCTCTTTTAAAAGTAAAGCTTCATCAGAAAAATGAACAAAGCATGTTAAATAAAAAAAAAAAACATTCCAAAATTCAGCTTATTGTGGCTCAAGTTGTAACCTCTTAAGTTCTGTATATGAATTAACATTAACACCAGTGATGTTTCCCATTTGTTCAGGTGTTCATCACAATCGGTTCCATCCTTCAAGTTAGTGATAATAGATGGGTGTGTTTCTTCTTTAATTTCGTTAATCATCGGCGCAGTGCCAAAGTTTAACATTTAAACTTAGATTATTCTGTGTTCGGAAACAATTATTAGTGTATCTATTTCTCTTTTCGAAACAAAACAAAAAACCCTGAATAAACTTGGGTGGGCTTGTATGAGTTTCGGTGTAACTTTGTTAGTGGTTGCTATACACTTGTTTTTCAGCCGCTCTCACTGAGGTTTTTAGATAATTGCGATAGATAATTGCGCTTGTTCCAACACAGTTGTCTTGACTGCAAATTTATGCGAGCAGTGAGCTATTTTCAGGTTCCTGGAACAAGTAAAATCCATATTTTAAAATGTAGAGATGAATGACATTGAAAGTCCTTTTAACTGGAATACCCTTCCCCACGTGTGTATAAAGCCATCTTTCGACTTTGAAAAAAAATGTAATCGACACATGATTTAGCCACACAAACCCCTTTTAATTCCGGGTTTTATTAAATGAAAAATAATCATTGTCATAATCATTATATTCAATCCAATTTACAGTTTATATAGAGTGAGGTCACTGATGTAAGCAATAGTACAATAGAAGGTTAGCAGGAATACATTACAGTAGGTTAACAGGAATAGATTACAGTAACGTGCAAAGAGGCAGACCCTGGTTTGATGAATTAGGCGATGTAGCCTTGGGGTCGTTTAAGCAGACCTTTACTTGACGAAAGGGGAATGGGAATGTTTAGGGGTCTTTAGAAAGGGAAAAAATAAATGTTTAGACGTCCAATGGAAAGGATAAAAGGAGCTGGGATGGTGACTCGGACATAATAAACGCCACCTACGCTTACAATTTCTTACCGTTTACTAAAGAACAACCCTTTACACAATGGCTATTAATAATAATATATTTATGTCTCTTATATTTATCTCATTGATGGTGTCATATCGACAAAAGGACACGCGGTTTAAACTTGTTGACGCCCCATTGGTGTAGCGGATAACAGCTGTATTTAGTAACAACATGTTTTGTATTTCTATAGTACCGGTGACCTTTGGTTGATATTGGGAATTTCCGAGAAGTATGATGGTATAAAGATACCAGGGTCGATCTGGCTATTTTATTTATTTTACAATAATATGTGTTTCTATAGGTCTCAGGTACCCAGCCAGCGTCATCAAACCTTTAATAAAACCTTTAAAATCTTGAAAACTAATTGTAACATGGATCCGGTCCTCTGTTATAATCACTTACGTCAGTGACACATGTAACTAGGATTTTAAGAGAAAAGTAAGCTTCCCAGAAAGGATAAAAGGAGCCGGGATGGTGACTAGAACCCAATAAGCGCCAGCTACACTTACAATTTCTTTGCCTGGTATACAGTTGTGCCAAACACCGCTGCAAGTTATTTCATCGCTATGGCTCAAGAGATGCGAGGAAAAGATCTTTCCATGGTGATGGATTCACCTCCTGCGTATCAGGTAAGGAAATCACTTAAGCTTTTCTCTTACTTTCGTTGTTGTTTCAATTGAAAATAACTATTTTAAAGCTCATTCGAAATTTGATTTCAATTGATCAAGCCAACTCACAGTCTTTTGCAGATTTTTTTCACCACTTGGTTGATCGTTAAATATAACGAGTAATTAATGTATACTTTTTCGATTAAGAAACGTTTTCGTCGTCCAAACATTTATCCGTGTCATAAGCAACACTTGCAAATTCAAATGTGGAATATTTACAGGTTACTCAATATGTTACATAAAACTTGACAAGTAAGTTCCATAAATTGCAACAATTAGGGATTTCCATGTCAGGTCAGTTTGTCGAATCCTTCATTCCTGTCATGTTAATGCTTTTAAACTCACGGCAACATAAAGTCGGTATTTGCTATGCCGTTTGAATGATTAATATTCGTTAAGACAAAGTGTTAGTACTTTGCTTATGCCTAAATGTACCTCATTGTGTTGTCATTAGTAGATCAGATTATATCATCTGATTGTGTCTTTTCAGGCGACTAGATTAAAGCAAATAAGTGAGTAGTAACCTGAGAAACATCGTTAGTTATTTGAGCGGCATGCGATTCATCAGAGCTGCAGGTCCTAAACTGACAGCGATTTCCCCCTTCATTTAGTCATGTTCTGTTGATAATAACAACACTTTTTCTTATCAATAAATATATGAAAAAAGGGTATTTTACAATACAACAAAGAGATCTTAGAGTAATTTTACCCAAACCAAACTTATTAAATAAACAGAACAACAATTTGAGTGTTATACCATTATTCTTCCCCGTTCTTGCGTCCTGACGAAATTGAACAAAGTGAGTTTTGAAACAACGCGCTTTAAAGGTTTCAAAATTTTGACTTCAGTATACCGTACCCAATATTGTCTCTTTTACCGCAAGTTGCCAACATATGAAATAACAAACAATTCCCCAGCGCTCTTCCTTATGCAACGACGGAGAGTCACAACAGTTACTTCCCACACCCCCGTTGACTTACTGTTAGGGCCATGTTTTTCTTCACCGATAACAGTTTTTTTCTCATTTCATTACACTTTGTCTAAAACATCTTTAGAAAGGTGGAATAAATCTCTTCATATCTCAGTGGTTTTCTAGTTTCTATTTAATATGGCACAATCGGACTTTGAGGGTTAAAAATGTAGAACTACGTAACTTTTGAAAACCAAAAGTCACACGTAAAACACACAGAGCAACATGTAGCGTCGTCTGGCTTTTGAAACTCCCATAATTGAAAGTTCAATTGTGTCTCTATATCACTGGCCCTCCTCTTTGTCTAAATTGAATATGCATTACAAATGAGTGACAGATTCTGTACATATAAAAATTATTGTGATTGGTTAAAATTCGCAATCGGACCTAGAGGTAACAAATGAGAGTCATCGTTAGAAAATATCGACCTTCTTGCCCAACCTCGAGAGACGCTATTGTAAACGCCCGAATGGTAGCGCTAGTATAGTGTACTGTGTAATCTTGTTAGATAATTAATAAATAACTATAATCTAATAATAACACAAGACAGGTTATTCCAGTTGTTGAGGCTCTGTATTCAATTGTAATAATCCCGTAGCTCTGTATATAGTACTATAGTAGAACAATCTGTTATATAAGCTCATTTACTCTTAAATCCATATATGGGCATAGATAGGCTAGGATGGTGACTGGGGTCAGGGTAGGTATGTAACCTCCAGGCAGGACTGGCAGTTGTTTTGTCTAAACTGCAGGTTGCAGTACAATATGTTACATCTCCCTTTCTTTGTAAGTTAGATGATGTCACAACAACCAGTGTATTAAATCAAATGACTACATGAAATTTTAACATAGTGGTTAAATACAATCATTATAGTGGTTAAATACAAAGATTAAGAATATCTTATTTACATGACGTAGTCCTTCGCACAGACAGGTTTTGTCTTTAGTCTAGTGCTTCTACGTATCTCTTCAATTATTTAGTCTCAGTATTCTCTCGCATGTCTCTCTCCTCACTTTCTGGGTCAACAAGCTGCATGTCTAGCTCTTTTAATGAGTCATAGTTTTCCTTAGTTTTACCAGGGAGTTGTTTCCATAACAACTCCCTGGTTTTACGAAGGTGTTTACGGGTTCGACGATAATTTGTACCATCAAGTGTTTCGACAATGTATGAGCGGGGTTGACCAGTTCGAGAAATCACTGTTGCTGGAACCCACTCCTTTTCTGTTTGCATTCTTATGTTTTCACCGGGATATATTTGGACTAGGGGTCTTGCTTGCCTGTCAAAGTAGGTTTTCTGCGTTTGTCGTTTTTCAGCAAGTCGTTTGGTTAGTTTCCGGTTTCAATATACGGGGTTGCAGGAGCCGTTCAGTAGTGGGTAGTCGTTGGGCGGGTGACCCGAGGATGTCGTCTCTGGGGGTAATGCGATACTCAAGCAATGCTAAATTGGGATCTTGACCATCCTCTTTTGTCATTGTAAGCAAACCCTTAGCTATCTGCACAGCTTTTTCGGCCACACCATTCGACTGAGGGTGGTACGGACTAGAGGTTGTACGGTGAAATTGAAACAAATGTGAAAATTCAGAAAAACAATTACTGCTAAATTGTGGCCCGTTGTCACTTACAAGTGTGTCTGGTATCCCATGTCGTGCAAATTGAGACTTCAAATTTGTTATTACAGTTTCGCTTTTGGTGTTTGGGAGATGTGCCATTTCAAAATATCCAGAATAGTAATCAATCAAAATTAAACAATCTGTACCCCTCCATTCAAACAAATCTGCACCAAGTTTTGCCCATGGCCTTGTTGGAACATCATGCGGCATCAGGGGTTCTTTTGGAGTTTTGATTTCTGTATTTGTTACAAATCTCACATTTAGATATAAGATCGTCAATCTCAGCTTTCATCTGAGGCCAGAATAGAACATCCCTGGCCCTTCGTTTGCATTTTCAATGCCAAAATGAGCGCTATGAATTTGCGCAAGAATGTCACGCCTCATTTTAGGTGGAACGATAACTTTATCACCCCTGAATAGTATGTCTTCATTGACAGTAATTTCATGCTTGTAGCTCCAATAAGGCCTTGCGCAGACTGGAAGTTCTGACCGTGTCTCAGGCCAACCCTCTCCGATGTATTTCACAAGAGTTTGCAAACTAATGTCCTCTACTGTGAATTGTCTTAGATTAATTAACTTATCATTTGACATAGGAAGCATCTGAATCTGAGCTATTTCAAATTCTTTCTCTCCTAGATTATCAGCCATTTCAGCCAAGCTACACCTAGACAACGTTTCAGCTATGTATAATTCTTTACCCGGTTTGTAATTAACTGACAAAGGGTACTTTTGAACCTTCAAAAGCACCTGTTGAAGCCTGTGGGGAGTTTGGTACAACGGTTTTGTAAATATCGCTTCTAAGGGTTTGTGATCGGTTTTGACTTTGACTTACTTTTGACCATATACATATTCGTGGAACCTTTCACAATCGAATACAATCCCTTACATCTCCATTTCGATTTGTGCGTAATTTTAGGAAATCTAAACTTTAAGTTTAATGCAAAATATTAGGTTACCCAAAAAAAAATCGTCATTTTCTGCATCAAGGAGGCCTAAGCTATGGTCATAACAAGTAATTTGGCAACAGTTTAGGCCTACAGGCACTCGTAACGTTGTGTATGTGTAGTGTTTTGAACGAGTCGTGTTCAAATTCTTCGATTTCTGTCATCTTTTGGAAAAGCGTGCAGCAGAAATCCGTCTTTACTTGTGGTGGAGCAACCTGCAACCACATATCGGCTCGGCATATTTAACAGTTACGAGATAAATTTACGTAAAAACAAAACTCCAAACACCAAATCTCAATTACTACGGAGCACTGCAACAGTGTAATATTATGTGTTCTCAGACGTTTAAGAATGTAAACATAGCGTCCCGGAAGTGAGCTGAGTTGCTCGACTGACGTCACGCCGCATTACCGTAAATACAACAAATTTTAGAAAGTTTTTATTACCCTCGAATTTTTGATCGTTTATTCCTCGAGGATGCAAGCTTCGTTTGACACAAATTGGATATCATTGGAAAGCTACGAGTGTACAGAATACGATGATAAAGAACATTTTTTTCCATTTCATAACCCGTTTACTGATGTTCATGGTTTGGCTTGTTTTGAGTTGCATATTTCACAAGTATAATATACATATAAAAGGTCAATTGAATGTATTAAATGATTTTCATGTCTTTTCACTGTATATAGTCACAGGAGCCGAGTAAGACGAAACTCTATGTTATCGCCGTAACAGTGACAATTGTCACTCTGTTGGTGTTATCGTTTGGTGTGTTCTACCTCGTGTTTTCTGCGCAGAATCCAAAGGTTGTGAACAACTTGACGACGGGAGATGGAGATCAAGTAGTTATAATCAGGGTTAGTAAAGGAACCTAACGACAATTAGGCCTAAGTGCAAAACAATATGAAAGATAAAGGAAATCAATGTATACTTCGGATATTAAAATAAACTTCACACTGATGAAAGACTACAATTTTGAATGAAAGATCGATTATTACTATAAACCGATATCAGTTTTACTATCAAAATATTGCGATGGCAGAGTTAGGCTGGGGCTTGGGTGATGAAGGATGAATATGAGTGGGCAAGGGTGCACGAAGGATGAAGAAGAGTGGGCAGCGATACATCGTGGGACTGGATGTGGTGAGGGAGAATGGATGCATTGTTTACACATGTATTAAGTGTCGATTTATGCAGTTGTTACCTCGGTGTAAATTATTGAATGAAAACTGACAAGAATGTTGTCTTATTCTGTTTACAGGAAGTGGCTTTTGAAATGTTTGATGGCGTTCCAAGAAACGAAAAAATGATGGTCGAGGGAAATATTCTGATCATAGAAAATTTGAACGACGGATATACTGCCACATTTGACCATGACAAGGTAATACTTATAGCTTTTTTTTTCTTTTTGTTATGTAGCAACATTTTATCAAAATTACGAAATTGAAAGAATCAAACTTACTTTACAATTGATCAAACCATAAGACATACTAAAGCATCAATATCAGCTTGAAGCATTTATTACAGATGTTTCGCTTTTTGTCATGGGAAGGGATATAGAGCGTAGAGTTTCCATGGTATCCAGCTACTTTTAAGGACTGAAACGCAAGAGCTTTTATGAATTATTTCTTTCTACTTTTGTCTTTCTCGTTTTGATTTAGAACATCATCATGATAAAAGATCTGAAAAACAACAATTGCTACTTCACTCCACTCGAAGACTATCCTGGAGATATGACTGTGGGTAATTTAGATAATATTCTCCCCTTCTTCTTTCGAGAGGCTGATTCATCTTCCGATAAGGTAAGAAAGATATCCTTGTCGTTAAGGAGGGGATCGGGGAAGAGGGCGTAGTGGGTGGAGAGAGAGAGAGAGAGCGCGAGAGGTGGAGGTAGAGAGAGAGAGATGGAGGTGGAGGTGGAGAGAGGGTGGGATGTCGATGTTCATGTAGAAGACCTTCGTTTGTTTGTTTTGATGCAGACGCGAAAAAATGATCAACTAGAAAGATGTCACCATTTCTTTGTTATGAAAACAAGAGACTGGGTCAGAGTCTAATCAACCCAACATTATCAGGAGGTGTGTGCATTCCCCCCTCAAGTTGGTGGGAGGAAAGGGAGGGGGGGGGGGAGTGTTGAAGAACAAAGGGAACTGGTTTCGTCTTTCGATTGTTCGAATGATATGATCATTGCTATGATGAGGATGGAAAACTTTATAAAAATCCTTTTCCTAAATAGGTAAATGCATATATGTTCTCAGACAGTTTACTCATATGGTCCCAGTCTATCGCTCCATATGCCACAAAACGTAGTAAAGCTACGGACAGTCCGATATCAGTCCTCTCGTGCACTCATGCGAATTATCTAGGCTGGTCATCGTGATTCGTCATCGTATGCAGGGACTCTAAAGAACTATTTGTGATAAAGCTCATCTTCTTTGTTTGTCGAAACTATAACTTTGAGGCCAATCTAAATGCGAAAAGATGAAACATCTCATCTATAGTCTATATTGACTGACCCTATATATATAGATGATGTGGATTGAAACACGAATATCTTCATATTTTAACTGTCCCGAATGTCAGGTTAGTAGAGAAAATCAAACACCTTTAAATAACTGATATGTATAAATAAAATAAAATAAATATAAAATATATATTTGAACAAGTAAGATTATTTTAAAATATGCTAACTTATCTCATTATTTAAAGTTACTCCTCTTTATGCCTTGATAGTCCGATAATCAAGTATCTCAATAAATACCCCTCTCCCTGAAGGAAAAGCAAAACTTTTGTGAGATGATCTCAATATGTTGATGTCAACTTAAAAAAAATATTTCATCATTGTCAATTGTACTTTAGAAACTTGAATAGGTGTTAGCGATAAAAACTCTTGACTCCGAAAAAACAAAACAAACGAAACAAAAACGCACGACTGCGAGAAATGATCTCTTGACCCTTGTATTGAACGCACTGTCCACTGATATTAATTTGACGGTGACAGGTGACAATAATGATGGCGTAACGTAAAACCTGGTATAACATATATACATAGTGTAGTACGGTATATTTATGGGGAGTTGGTGGTGGTGGTTCAATCTATACAGAAAATAGACAAAATTGTATCTTAAATTTCTACATCAAACATGGCTCATAATTACTTAAACAACAAAGGAAATAATACACATGGGAAAGAATATGTCTTAACCTAGATACTACAGGTTCGAAGTGACTAGACAGTTAAAATTCCAGAATATTTCGCGAGAAATCTGACGCTTAATACACGGAATTATGTTATTCAGTAACTTATAGACATATATTAAAACCAATGATGACGGAGATATATGACTGTGTAAAATCTAACATAATCTCGGCGAATATGGCTTATCGAACACTAAATTCAAATAAAGGTTTCCCTCCAACATTAATGAAACTGATCTTACATTTAATACATGCAATATATAATGATAAATGGTAAAACTGACGACATTGGGCCTCAAAAATGCGATTTCGAAATCGACGATTGAAATGACGTGTGACGAATGCCGGAAGCCGTAGCACAGGGGCAAATTAAAACTGAACATGGAAGACGCCCTCAATATTTAAAGTATATGCTACTATTCCGAGTTTAGATCCCGGCCTCTAAATGTGATTTAAAAAATTTAACAAAATTCAAGAGTAAGTCGGAATATTAAATTAACAAAGCAAACAAAAGTAATATTTAATACGTAACTTAACAAATAACATCGAATCAACTTAATGAATAATAACACTCATGTCCTTCAACTTAAATACGCATGCACATTAAGTACCTCGAAAATTTCCCTCATCAGACCCTTCTGTGAATAAATACGACAATAATCATATTGTTCACAAACAATAACAGTTATAGAAATGTAGATGATTGCTTTCTCGACAGACTCCAGCAAACACAATTTTTTTACTGGTCTTACAAGCGTGCTAGATTTCGTTTTTACCTGGACACTTCTAACCAATTGGTCGTGACCAGGATATACCTCTACAATTCGCCTAAGGAGCCAGCAAGTCCTAGGTAGACTTTCGTCTATGACTAGTACAATATCTCCCACAGTTAAAGATCTAGTAGGCTCCCATTTTTGGCGTTGTTGTAGGGTAGGAAGATACTCTCTAATCCAGCGTTTCCAAAACACACTTGCCAAATAGTGTACCTGTCGCCATCGACGTTTACTATAAACTTCGGATTTATCGAAGTTGTCATAAGGGAGGGCTGAACTTGCCCTTAGCAACAAAAGATGACTCGAAGTTAATGGCTCCAGGTCATTGACATCATTTGAGACGACAGTTATCGGCCGACCGTTGATGATTGATTCAACGTGGCACATTAATGTTGACAAACCTTCATCGTCCAATATTTGTTCTTACTGATAGCGCTCATTACCTTACGTACCGTTCTTATTCGTCTCTCCCATACACCACCCATATGTGACGCATAAGGTGGATTAAACGTCCACTTTATCTCTCTCTGCAATAAGAAGTCATGGATGACATTTTGGTTCCATGTCCTTATAACCTTCCTAAGTTCACGTTCTGCGCCAACAAAGTTAGTGCCATTGTCTGACCTAAGTTCGTCCGGTTGCCCCCGACGACATATAAATCTTTGCAGCGCGTTGATGAACGAGTCGGTATCCATTGAATGGGCTATCTCAATGTGGATTGCTCGAATCGTCATACATGTAAAAATGCACCCATAACGTTTTACCTGGCTAATCCCTCTCTTGACAAGAAATGGACCAAAATATTCAACGCCTACATACGTGAACGGAGGTTTACCTGGTGTGACCCTATCACGTGGTAAGTCAGCCATTTTTTGCTCAATGGACGAGAAAAGGAGCGCTTGCACACGAGGCAATTTCTCGAAATTCTCAGAATAACCGACCTTGATCGAATTATCCAGAATCTTTCTCGAAGAAACGATAGTTCGTGCTCTCGACCTGAGTGTCCTGCTACAGCGTGGTATTCCGTTACTATAAGATCACTCACGTGGTGATTTTCCGGCAAGATGATCGGGTTGCGTGCCTTCTCTGCTACGGGTGAGTTTTTCAGTCTACCACCGACAGAAATCAGACCTTCGGAGGATATGAAAGGATTTAACTTGTACAGGCGGCTCTTCTTTGAGTCCTTCCCTTGAACGCAATTTCCTTGGTTTCTGTTCAAGGATCCCCATTCTTCAGGGAAACATCGTCGCTGAACATACCTACAAATTGAAACTGCAGCGTCTGTCAGCTCGTCAACTGTCAGACTAGACGTTATGTCCGTCTTTGGTGTGCCTTGTGACTTAAGTTTGAGGTATCGTATGAAACGAAGTATCCTCGCAACGTCCTTTTTTAACCTATGTCACGAAGATCGTCTTCTGAAACAGTCGATCTATACTACTTTCTTCCTTTGTTGCGCAACTCATGCTGGATTCGACTGATTTAGTAGTCCCTTTCAGGAGTTTGACCTCTGCGTCGCTAGTGGGAATTTCCATCAAAACGGGACCTCGTGGCCAACTACACTTCTCTTCTCGCAGAAACTCCGGTCCATGTAACCACCTTTTGTTCTTGACGATTTCTTGAGCACTGAGACCTCGTGAAACGTCATCGGCCGGATTCAATTTAGACTCAACGTGGCGCCACTGATTCGGGTTAGACCCTCCATGAATAGCAGAAACACGATTGGCCACAAAGGTGCTAGATCTCTTTTCGACGTTGTTCACATACTGGAGCACTAGAGTGCTGTCAGTCCAAAAGACGGAGTCGCTGAAAGGCAATTGTAGCTCATTGCGAATCATCACATCTAATTTCACAGAAAGCGTAGCTGCTGTGAGCTCGAGTCTTGGTATCGTGATTGTCTTCAAAGGTGCTAGACGCGATTTGGCCATCACAATACAAATGTGAACTTCGCCTCGCGTGTAAATCATTCGCAGGTAGGTTACTGCTGCATAAGACACCTCCGAAGCATCGGAGAAATGATGAAGCTGGTATTCGTCAACTACACCAAACCCTTTTGGTTTCAAACATCGACTAACCTTCAACTGTTGAATATGCGGCAACTCGCGCCGCCATCTTTGCCATCTGACCAGTAGTTCCTCAGGTAATGGCTCGTCCCATGTCAATTTTCGTCGGCTTAGTTCCTGGATAATTACCTTTGCTGTCAGAGTACATGGACTTTCATACCCCTGTGGATCGTAGATAGAACTCACGATGCTGAGAAGCCCTCGCCTCGACAACGGTTTATCCTTAACTGAAATCTTGTAATCAAAGCAGTCAAGCTGGACGTCCAAATACACACCGAGCGCTCTTTCTGTGGGCAACGCTTCGTAGATTAGGTCAATGGTCTTCACGAGTTTCGCTCTGTCTTCATGTGGTGTAGTCTGAAGAACTCGTGTGCTGTTGCTGATCCACTTCGTCAAGTGGAAGCCACCCCATAACAGTGTCGTTAACTCTTTAGCTAATACGATAGCCTCTTCTTCTGTTTCAAAGGACGTCAAACAATCGTCCACGTAGAAATTACTCAAAACAGTATTAATAGTGCCCGGACTTGTCGAAATCTCATTTTCAGTGGCAGTGTTACGTAATACATATTTACAACAACTAGGACTCCATGTCCCTCCAAACAAGTGAGCTGTCATTCGATACACTTCCGGTCTCATATTAAAGTCCCCACCGGGCCACCATAAATAACGCAGAACATCTCTGTCCTCTAGAGGAACCTTAACCTGATGGAACATCTCTTGGATATCAGCCATTAGCACGATTGGTTCCCTGCGAAAGCGCAAGAGAACTCCCAACAACTTATTTGTGAGGTCAGGCCCCTGTAACACGTGGTCATTTAGAGAGGTACCGTTATAAGTGGCCGCGCAATCAAAGACAACTCGCAATTTGTCAGGTTTTTTAGGATTGTGCACAGGGTGATGTGGTAAATACCACACAGCCCCATATGCGCTTTGAATATCCTCCTTTGGTACGAGTTCGGCGTACCCCTTGTCAGCTAGGTTACTCATATTTTCTGTATATTTAGAACGGAGGCTTTGATCATTTTGCAGGCGCTTCCCTAGCAACTGAAGTCTGCGCTCTGCAACCGAAATGTTACAGGGCAAGTCTGGCGGGTTTTTCTTGAAGGGGATAGCAACCTCATAATGACCTTCGACTAATTTGACTGACTCATCCCATATGGATACAGCTCGTTTATCATTGATAGACATGGATTTGTGTACGTCGAGCAAAGCTTCATTGGCACCGAGTTTCCAAAATTTTTGCAGCTGAAACTCTAAGTTATCGTCATTCTGAACAAAATTAACTGAAGCTGCATGACTCATAGTTTTGCCAAGCGGGCCATTAATCACCCAGCCTAACTGTGTTCTCACAGCGTAAGGAGCGCCCTTCCCACCTTTCCGAACTTCAAGCGGCATTAAGGCTTCAGGAGCATCCTGACCAATAAGCAAACCGATCTCACTGGTACCAACCTGAGGTAACTCTAGGCTTGAAAGATGTGGCCATTTAGAAATGTCTTCTGCACTAGCTACATTGTCGCCATTTATGTGCAGTTTTGGCTTTATGTACACCACCGGGAGACCAATAGTAAATTCGTTATCACAACCTGTTACGTTGAGACTAACCAATGACGTTTGGGTGGGACTATTTTCCCTCTCTAGTGTCGTCAGGGATAGAGTTGTTTTTCGACCTGTAACCCCTAGTTGATTGGCTAATGCCTGAGTAAAAAATATGTACTTGTCGAGCCGTTATCAAGCAAAGCATATGTACGAATCTCTCTTTGTCCGCTGTTAGCCCTAACTTTGACTGGAACTATAGGGAGTGCTACTCTAACAGCGCCGGCCCCAGTGACACCACATGTTGCATCTGTTGCCACTGGCTCCTGACGTAACTGTGATGACTCAACAGGTCTATCAGGTCTAGCAACATTAGGTGGGTTAGTCTGATGGAGGAATTTCGTGTGTTTCCTCCCACAACCTGCCACAGAGCTGGTTCTATTCAACTTACACATCGAAGAAAAGTGGCCTGGTAATAAACAATTGAAACATAGCTTTGGTTCCCTAGCAATTTTCAACCTTTCATCTGGCCTCTTACCTTTGAACATATCAAATGCAAGTAATTTATGGTTGTCATTACACATCGGACACCTAATTTTGGGGTCACTTGCCGACGCACTAACCGTTACCTTTGTCCCTTTATCATTTCTTGGTTTAAAGGCCTACCACCTCCCTTACTGGGTCCCCTACTTCTAGGCATACTTAACTTGCCATAGACCGGGTCAGTAGCCTCCTCAGCAGCATCGTCGACGAATTCAATCAAATCGTCGATGTCAGGAGACCTCCCATGTTTCCTGATATCCCTTACCTTTCTGACCCACCTACCCATTAGGTAAAAAAGGCAACTTGTCGACAATCTCACAAAGAACAGTTTGCGTATTAACTTCCCGTTCATGCCCCATTGCCCTAAGGGTTTCCCTGCAACTCTTTAGGTCGTCGGCAAATGACCTTAGTAAATCCCTCTCATGGGCACCAATTGCGGAACCTTGAGTAACCCTTTTCAACCAAGCCTCTGCAATAATGTGTTCATTGCCCAATATTTCTTTCAGCAATTGCAAGGCCTTTACATACCCTTCAGTTGGTTTCATAACAGAACAGCATTGAATTACGCTTTTAGCCTTGCCTGTACAGAAATGCAGAAGCTTAGTTAGTTCAGCATTATTATCTAACCTTGTACAGTCCACGGTGTTTTCAAAAGACCGCAGAAAACCCCAAAATGTTAATGGGTCGCCGTCGTATGTCGTCAAGTCGGCCCGTGGGAGTTGAATGACCTCCAGGAGGCGTTGCTGTTGTAGTTGTCCCTCGTGTATGAGCTGCAACACTGATGTTTCTGGTGCTCGATTCTGAGTAGGTCTCCACAACTCGGCTTGGGGATTTAGTGGTGCCGGTGTAACATCAGGAGGAAATTGACCCTTTCGCACTTCTGTGTGGTCTTCTTGGATTGACATCTCTGGCGATGGAGGGCTCTCGGTGTATTCTTTCGACGCATAAACAGCTTCTTCCGCTGCTGCAATATCTAATTCTTTCTTTAAAAGGAGTTGCTCTTTTCTTTGTTTTAGCTTCTGATCATTTCCTCATTTTCAATAGATTGCTTGGCCTTTAATGTAGCTTCTTCAATCCCTAGGGCGGCTCGTCTGGCTGCTGCCCCCATTCTTAAGGTGGCAACAGAACTCGATGTCAAAGACCTCTTCGATCCAGTCTGGCTTACAGAATCGCCCGGGGTGACGCTTTCAATCTTCTCACATGGCTAATCCATTCCTTCGCATTCTCCATAACTCCTTGACAATTCTCCCTCACTGTAGTTAGGTATATTTCCGCTTCCTCCCTCTCATAATCATCTAACAACAGTTTATTTAACTCTTTGTTTATTTTCGTGATATCCGCAATGCCCTCTTCCGCACTAAAGACTCTCCCTTTAACCTCCTCGCCCGACCCCTGTCACTCTTTTACTGCATTGCAGCATCGCGTTATTTTCGCCTTGGTAGCAGCTCTGGATTTTTAATCTTTACAATCTTTTCTTCCCTCCGTGTATTTTCCTCTGTATCGGACATGGTTACTAGGCAATTGTCATTGAAATAATGTTAGCGATAAAAACTCTTTGACTCCGAAAAAACAAAACAAACGAAACAAAAACGCACGACTGCGAGAAATGATCTCTTGACCCTTGTATTGAACGCACTGCACTGTCCACTGATCTTAATTTGACGGTGACAGGTGACAATAATGATGGCGTAACGTAAAACCTGGTATAACATATATACATAGTGTAGTACGGTATATTTATGGGGAGTTGTTGGTGGTGGTTCAATCTATACAGAAAATAGACAAAATTGTATCTTAAATTTCTACATCAAACATGGCTCATAATTACTTAAACAACAAAGGCAATAATACACATGGGAAAGAATATGTCTTAACCTAGATACTACAGGTTCGAAGTGACTAGACAGTAAAAATTCCAGAATATTTCACGAGAAATCTGACGTTTAATAAACGGAATTATGTTATTCAGTAACTTATAGACACATATTAAAACCAATGATGACGGAGATATATGACTGTGTAAAATCTAACATAACCTCGGCGAATATGGCTTATCGAACACTAAATTCAAATATAGGTTTCCCTTCAACATTAATGCAACTGATCTTACATTTAATACATGCAATATATAATGATAAAAGGTAACACTTACGACATTGGACCTCAAAAATGCGATTTCGAAATCGACGATTGAAATGACGTGTGACGAATGCCGGAAGCCGTAGCACAGGGGCAAATTATAACTGAACATGGAAGACGCCCTCAATTTGTTAAAGTATATGCTACTATTCCGAGTTTACAATAGGTAATAAGTTTAATATTTATCATTTATCAATATTTATCATTTCAAGTTAGTACCTTGTTAATCTTGTTTTCTGATAGGAATGTTAATTTGGTCAGTATTTACATGTTGTCATTACTTAGGTTTCTAAACCGTTGAACAGGCGACTGACTTTAATCGATTTAACTTTAAAATGAATTTTGTTTTCAATGTAGGTACTGAACAATTCCAATGCAAGGATGTATGCAGAACGATTACAACCGATACCAGCTGGTTTCCTCAAGTTAATCAATACAGCTGATCAATGTATTGATAGTTTATCCTTCTGGATTGAGCCAATGAACAACCAAGATACACGGATTGTGCGAGCGTCAGTAAGACAGCAAGTACCAACAGTACCATGCGAACTCTTGGTGATAGTAACAGATAGCGAAACATACTTTATTCTTATTTGTTAATCGGAGGAGTTAACAATAAAAACTCGTTGAAATCATATGTATAATTATCATAAACCAATACCATTGCAATCCCTTTTTAAAATTTATAATAGTGTTGTCTTCCAATAAGCAGGAATCGGTGTGTATTGGGGCCTCTTGCTATAAAGTTTAGTTACAGGTTGTTTATAACTCCTTTCTGTACTGTACGTATACTAAAATAGTGACGTTAATAAAAGTCAGAATTCTTAATTTTTGTTTAGCTTAATACTGCGTTGACCTGTTACATCTCCATATAACAAATATTGCCATCCCTTGTAACTTTTTAATAATTTTTAAGATGATGCCACGAAGTACCATAGTCATTGCCACCCTAATGGACTTTTGATAACATTTACTTTTCTCAGAATTCTTTTCACTTCCTCACAGTAATGAGGGAGGAAATTGAAGACACTTGTTATATAGTGAGTTTTCATGTCATGCTTCAAAGCACTTGTATCGACGTATGATAAGTTTCTTGCAAATAAAAGTTATAGGACCTGCTAATGCTGTCAGTACAAGTGCTTTGAAGCGTAATATGAGAGGACATACTTTAGTGCATAGCGAAATTGTTCGAACTGATTGAAGACTTAACGGAAGCATAATATTTTCTAACCTATATTCTTAGAATTCATCCATCTCTCTGTGTGGGTGTGTTTGTGTATGTATGTATGTTTGATGATTAATTTCTTGATCTCTTAACACTTATTTGCTAAGATGTAGTTTTCATGAAGAATAACTAGTGGGCTGTCATTATGGGGAAAATAATGAATATTCAGTGTATTTTACATATCATTATCGCCATTAATAATGTAGTCTAACGGGTTGTGGGGTTTTCTCGATTTTAATGTGCGTACTTACTTTAATGTACCAATGCACAATGAATATTTTACTGCCGTTTGAATGAATATATTTTCCTTACATTTTTCAACTCACATGTGTACACATTTATTTTCATTCTGCTTGTGCAGTAGTAGCTCTACATTATTAACACTTATAGGTAAAGGAATTGTGAGCCAGATCGAGCCACGTGGGCAGTTATGTCACCTGACCCACCCTTATATTGTGAATGTCAGAATACCTAATTCTTCATTTGATATTCCCCAGGGCCCTCCTTATTTCCCGGGCTCCTACTTGACCCCGGGCCTCGTGGTGGCTGTAGACCCCCTCTGACACACCCCTACGTCAAGCTAGCTTTTAGGTGGCCTTTAACTCGCTTGCTTTTTGAGGGGAAAAATGGTCATAAATCTAGCCTAAAGTGATTCATGTGGAGATTACGCGGTAGGAGGGTAGACGCCAGGTAGTACATTTAAGAGCTTAATCGTTGTGAAAGAAAGCCCTCTTACACCACTGTCTTACATGAAATCTTGTTGAAGGATGGTAACAATTTCACATTTTTATTTCGTATGTTACCTGTATATATACTCACCTTTCTTTAAGGCGGAACTTCCCACCTCCACGATCTCCCAGATTCCAGGGGAGTCACACTTCAGTTAAAAATATTATCCCAATTTATTTGCAGTTATATTTCTTGTAGCATACGCCCATTTAAAGCCCCATTGATTTTCACACTTAATGTGCATCTCTCAGTCTAGATAGAAGTTCTCACTAGCTAAACGCTTTACCCATCACTGGATAGCTGGCAAGTTGGCCTTTCAGGACACCATCAATATTCCGGACCGTAAAGATTGTTTGCTATCAGAGCCTGAAGTTTTCTTCAATGTAAACAAACCTCTTCACTCAGTAGTAAACAGTTTTCATACGCTACTCATAGGAGGCCTAAAATGGGTCTAAAATTGCTTCAACTGACCCACGTGTACTTCCATTCATGCACTTCAACATGCAACCACCAAAATTCCCGATTGATATCATGTCAAACAAAATGTTCTCCTATTGCATTTTGGCACTTATCCTTATGCCACCATCCTATCCGTTTTGTATAAAAAAAAAATTTATACTGGCCACAAAAAAAAATAACAATGCGCCCCCAATTTTCCTCGTTTTCTTTTCGATACTAGTGTGTTACGGACAGATCCTCGGGCAAGTTTAATTTAGTGGACAAGCGCCCTCGTATCATACGTTAACCCGGAGCTGTGTAGATAAACCATACGATGCATAGAGACTATAGCTGTGTATGGAAATAAGCTGCTACGATGGAGCAGACGAGCGCCACCGATCGTGCTAACATGTAACGTTATCATAGAAGCCTCGTGAGAGATAAAAATACGCAAGAAAAACGAACATTACAAACGTCTTGACCAGGACTATCCGTGTTCTCGCTCTGTTGCTCAAAACAGCAGTGACCTATCGTAGGAAGAAGACGCAGTACCGTTTTAACGGTATTTTAGAATGCTTTGGAGGGTTATTTTTAGAATTCCACTAGAATTTGCTGTTCCTTTGTTTAGTTTCTTTCGTAGGGTCCAAAAAAAAAAAAAAACCACGGATATATATACAAGACAAAATTTTACTACGAAAAACAAAATTTTTTACTACGAAAAAAAAAATTGTGTTTTTCGTTGTAAAAAATTTTGTTTTTCGTAGTAAAAATTTTGTTTTTCGTAGTAAATTTTTTTGTTTTTCGTAGTAAAAATTTTGTTTTTCGTAGTAAAAATTTTGTTTTTTCGTAGTAAAAATTTTGTTTTTCGTAGTAAAAATTTTGTCTTGTATATATATCCGTGGTTTTTGTTGTTGTTGCCATGGCCGCATTAGTCTTCCGTATTAAACAGCATATTGAGTCTAACAAATTTCTTACCTCCGCCATCGATCGCTCAAAACAAAAGTTTTCCTTATACCATGCGCGCGTATCCTTTATGCTGTGGATGCAGGCTTGTAGTAACTGTGCTGTTGAACTGTGTTGAACCGTAGGTCTAAAACACTAGTACATATCAGCTATCTGGGCCCAATCGGTACCGTACAGTATTTGAGTGATGTTAATGTCTATCTATAGTGGGTATATGTAACTGTATTAAAAAAAATTGTTTTTCGTTTTAAAAATTTTGTTTTTCGTAGTAAAAATTTTGTTTTTCGTAGTAAAAATTTTGTTTTTCGTAGTAAAAATTTTGTTTTTCGTTTTAAAAAATTTTGTTTTTCGTAGTAAAATGTCAAACGTGATTGGTCTAGTCTTGTTCAAGACCACGGGTATCTGTTTTCAGTATATACTCATGATCTCGAATTTCTACCAACCCGCCCTCTATTTAAACCTCGGTAGGCACACTTTTCGGAGCATGCAGGGTCTACGGAATAAAAAAGAAGGACGCCATTAAATGGTAATGTGACGGAGTCGGTCGTAGTCATAGAGCAGGATATAAGAACAAGGGGGCGGACTGCCCAAAATAGCTGTGCCAGCATTGAGATTTCGGCGCCATTACCAAAGCGGGCAAATCGTAATCGTAATGTCGTTTGCAGAAACATGAAATAATCCTGCCTCGCATTCGGTTGCATCATCCGGAGAAAGAAAGAAAATGGTACCGTATTTCCTTTCATAATGAAGGATCTAAGGATATTGTCATATGCAAAGTCTCGTTAAAAAAACAAAAAAAAAAACAAAGAAATTGCTTTCAATAAGTTTGGGCCAATGCCTAGGGCCTTTAGACTAGGCCTATCCTAACGTCAGTTCTAGTAAGCCTAGGGTGAATAATAAACGTTTTCTGCCCTCTCCCTCCTCCGAAATAAGGGAAAATATTTTGCCCGATCGGCGGTGGCTCTTAGCGTGGGCCGTAAAATGGGGATGAAAAGTTGGCTGCCTCTCACCTCAAGCCAAACAGCTGGCTAAGCCCTTGAAGTGAATAACATAGATATAATTTTCGCTATGGGTGAAGGAAAGTAGTCTCCATCTTCATACCGGATTAAACTCTTTCAGAAGTTTTTTCGGATTAAACTCTTATTTATAGTACACGACTAATAACTTCATGTGGAATATCCTTTCGCGAAATGTGAATAAAACAGCCGCGGAGTTAAAGTCTGTTTCATGGAGCAAGGAACAGTCGCTATTTTCATATGGATGATATTTTTTTTTTAAGAAAATGGAAGATCTTGACTGTAGCATGTAATTTATTATCCCTGCTAATTTCTATGAGGATCATTTTCTTGAAAAATTGGATTATCCGGCAATATGTTAGACAATTTGTTTAAGGAAATTTAACGTAAGTTTCACCATTTCCATACCGTATGAACTTCTTGAGGAAAATTTGCACGGAATTGGTGATATGAAGATAAGATAAATGCCATTGATTAAATTAATGAAGGCTCGGAATCATTTCTCCTACTTATTTTGGCTTTTACAGGGGAAAAACGTAATAAGTAACCCCCAAAAGTTTGTTTAAGTAAGCTCAGGTCAAACAGCTGGCACACACCTACGCACACAGTGTGTAATGGCAGACGGCTCTCAATTTGGCCGTAAAACGGCTTTGTGTTAGCAATACCTACTAATACCTACTAATTTAGCTATGAATCATCACGCACTGTGATGTTAAAGTATAGAGCCGTTTACATTAAAACAGTCCATGGTAACGAATTGAAATTGTTTATATGGCTTCTAACATTACGCTAGTCGGTTAAGCAATCGAATAATCGCTTGTCAAAACGACGGCAATTTTCTGGGAAACACAGGGTTTCCTCATGCAAACGTGAAAAAAACAACATATTAGGGTGATTTTGGGGGAGGACCTCGTCTCAGCTTAGCTGTTTTGATATGTAGCCTTAAAAGTCACGAAACATGTATCAGGCAATAAATGCTCTGACTGTTCAAATATGGGGTTGTGTTTCTGTCCTTAATTACATACTTTATTTGCTTTCTTTGTCCTTGCTAAGCTGTGTTTGTTATATATTATGTGAAAATGCAACACCAACAAATAAACTGGACTAAACTGAATTAAGAGTCGAGTGAAAGAGACATCAGTTATTATGACACGTGGATTAATGTAAATGCGGTTAAACGTATATAATCTAATAAGAATATAGTGGTGATAGCGGTAACCTTACATATAAATGAATGGAGAATAAAAGCAAAAGACGAACAAAAGTATATCATTTATTATGAAAAACAGTTGAACATATGCATACAGTACTGAAAACTGAATAGGTGCAATGTACGAAGACTCCAATGACGAGAATTTCATGATATTGAATATAGCAATTTATAACCATTATGACATACACCAAACAAGGCGCGAGCAGTAGGTTTAAGTATACTACAAACTCATTGATATGTCTAATGATCTCACGAAAATGTAGTTCAAATTCGTATGAGAATGAATGCTGGTATGAAATATCATGCATCGTGATTTACATGTGGTAACATGCAAACCTGTTAGTCGCTGGAGCCTCTGTTTAGAGTAATTTCAGGCTTATTCCGTGTGATGATAAATCTTGGTATAGTACCCTTATTGACCAAATTCTTGAGAGATATCAAACATGCTGTGACATCCCTGATATGGAGAAGCAGCTCAATAAGAAGACCCTATTACAGTGCAAGGAGTATATTTAGAAACAAGAATGTAAGTCCGATGAACTAGCCTGTGGTACAGCAGAGCTATTCCGCAGAGTGTGAAAATATTGCACTGCTGAGATCCGTGAAGGAAGTTGGACAGATGAGAAATAAATTGGTCTGTTGGTTGGTTATGGAAGCGTATTAGTATAGTATCCACAATTTGAGCCTTTAGTACGTTGTAATGTGCGTTCGTCCAATATGATGTCTCGTATCGCCACTGGAAGGTACAAAATCATACATCTTCGTCATTATAGGTACTTAAATATGCTCCAGAAACGGTAGCTTTGGCAAATACAAATAACAAAGCCAAAACGCAATGGAGGCTTTGGTACACTTGCTGTGTGAAAATTTAGTCAACAGTTGCCTTTACGAAATTGATCGATGAATACAATTCGGTTGTAGGGATGTGGGAATGTACGGTACAAGGCATGGGTTATTTTGTACCAAAACATGTAGATAACAATCCAATGTGTATTAAATAAATATAAAAAAATGCTATCCTTTACAGGAATTGGCTGGTATACCACGAAAAGAGAAAATGATGGCTGAGGGAAATATTCTGACCATAGAGAATGTGAATGACAGATACACCGCCAGCATAGACTATGAAAAGGTAAATAAACGTTGACGGAAAATCGATCCTCAACATGCCGGCGATTAGAGACTTTGTTATCAGTGTTTAGCAGAGTCCTGGTACAGTGGAGCAAGGGTGACAGGGGACTCCGCCCCCTCGTTTTGTTAAACTCTCACAAGTTGTTTATTTTCATAAATGCAAACCAATGCAAGCAGTAACTAAGTTCAGGTGTCCTGGTTCAAATAAGGTTCATATTTTCACTATGAATGTAT